>MU227061.1:1070755-1091334 GCA_018584345.1 Thuja plicata
TTGCAGGGTCAAGGGGAGCTGCCCCTAGACCCCGCACAAATACGAAATAAAATTTTTCACTGGGCGAAATTCGTCACAATACGCCATAAAATAATGTTTTAAGTGAAATCCCGGGCGAAATTCGTCACAAATTCGCACCAAATTCATTTTTTTTGGGCAAAATTCGCCCGGGTTCGAATTTGGCATTTAAAAATCGGACCCTGCCCAAAAAATTCGAACCCACAGGCGAATCGGACCCGAATTTTGAACCGGTTCGAATTTCCTAGGGTTCAGAGGGATCAGGGGCCAAACCCGGTAACTTAGGAATCAAGTGTACGTGCTATGCTACATGAATAAATTGTCAAGTTCTATTTTCAATTATAAGCATTTCATGCATGCTTTCTTTCTGATCTGGTTGTGAATACTCATTTGCTATCCTGCATTTTTGGTGTTTTCACCTATAAAAAAATTGCGTGAAGAACATCATTTGCCTTTATGGAGAGACACAATCTTAATCCTCTTGATGGGTAGAGAATTTAAAGCATTCTAGATGCATCAAGAGAAAGCAACTGTTGTCCACAGGCCTTCAATATCTTTGGAACATTCCTATTGAAGAACATACCAATGATGAAAGATGAGAAATCTACATAATCTCCTTCAACATCAAAGTTCAAGGTGTGGAATGAGCACATGGAACAACTATTCTCCAACTTTCCTGACTCTTGATCTTTTTCACCTGCTGATGCAAGAATTGGATGATAATTGAGAAAGTATTTTTTTGTGCACAGTGATCTATTAATAGTACCAAGATAGGGTTGTCAAGAATAGCTTGCATAGTTAGATGATCTATGTTGATTAGGTCATGATCAAGAACGTGATCATGAAGGTTTATCGGTAATATTTTACAATTCCCAAGAGAACAATATATTTGGCCTCTGCACACAACTAGAAAAATTGCACTATTGGAAGAAGAAACCTTGAATAGGAAAGGCGATCATAGAGTAAGTGTGTAGTGCTTGAAGTTTATTAATTATGGATTTTTGAATTATTGAATTTATCCTAAGTTTACATTACTGTCTTAGAGTCATTGATACATTTGAACTTTAGAGAAAATGGGAACAAAGAGAAAGCATGTCCCAAGGCCCACATAAAAGGATATGACATGTGCTACAAGGATTGATTTAGATTGGGTAGGAGTGGTGACAATGTATTTGATTATGGTTAGAGAAGACTCTTGAACAATAGTTTACAATTCTATTCTAATAGCGGCTTGTGACTGCTGGAAGTGTAAGAGTCCCAGTCAAATTTATTATACTGTTATAAGCAGGAAGATATATATTGTAAGACTGGTTTCATGAATGAGAATACCTGTTTGTCTTTGAGGTCAAGTATTCTGGAATTATTGTTTACTGAATTGATATCATAATCTGGAAATCAGTTTGGTTTGCAAATAGTAGATATTGTGAACATTTGCACTATTTCCTATTGGGAGTATTTCACAATCTAAAAGGAAGCAAGCTAGAGTTAGGATTTGTACAAGCTAGTAGGGTATGATTTAACGACCTACATTAGTCATGATAGGTGATTGATAAGTGGATAATGCAAATAAATTGTGCCTGGCTAGTGATGTTGAAACTATAGCAGCAAAAATCTTATGAAGGAAAGATCAGAAAACCTAAAGATTAAGATTTCACAGAAAAATGGGATTTAATTGGGAAAAATTTTGGAATTTCAAAAAAGGTAAAAAATGCAAAAAGGAGAAAAACTTGTTTTACTTTTTTAAACTTAAGGCATTTCAATAACAAGAGAGGAAATAAAATTGAGAGTTTATCTCATAAATTGTGGAAATATAGATCTTTGTCATTTATGTTCGTGTTGTTGACTACATTGTATTGCACAATGCATATTGTTTAAACAAGCTTTGGCAATGAAATATTCTTGGAGATTTCTATCCAACCCACATGTTGTTTGGTGTCAATATGTTGTAAAAAATACCTCAAAATAACTTAATATGCATTGTGCAATGCACATATTGTTTAAACAAGCTTTGGCAATGGAATATACTTGGAGACTTATATCCAACCCTCATTGTTTTGTGTCAATATTTTTGTCAAAAATACCTAAAAAGTGTTAACACTAGGCATGGTGTACAACTGAATTAAAAGGTTATTAGTTAAAAATGACAATGAAATGGAGGATCAAATGGTAATATGTAATTGAAAGTTCTTGAAAAACCACTTTATTTTATTATTGATGTTAAAAGTGATTTTTTAAAAGGGAAATTATCTATTTGCCGTAAAGTTGCCTTAAAAGTGCCTATTTAAGGAGGTGTGTAGAAAAGAAAGATTAGACTGAATATATTACATTTGCTATTTTCTCTAAGTGAGAACATGAGTTATATTTTTTGAGGACAAGAGTCCCTCTTGGAATACCGGTTTTGGAGACGAAAACCTTCCTGGCTGGAAAGAGAGATTTCATCCAAAATTTACCTGTTTGCTGAAAATATTGGGTTCTAGCCTCTAGGGATGAAAGACCCTCAACATCTTTGTTGCCTCAAGTTTTGGGGACTGGGGAAATTTTAAAAATTCCTATGAAAACATGGATGAAACATGCATATATACATTATAAAACCTTGACATATGACATTTGTGTTCAATTGAAAAATTGAAACATTAAATCAAAATTTCAAACATTATTACTTAATTAAAAGTGCTTCCAGAATTAATTGTCAATATGCATGTGATATTAAAAGATTAAATACAACTACAAGTTATAAACTTATAAAAAAATGCCCAAAGGCTACACCGCTGCCATATAATTTCACTCTCAATTACGATATGAAAATCAAAATACAAAAAAGTAAAGTACACTGCTGCCCCTAATCTGCATCTCGCAACACTGCATCAAAATCAGAGTCCTCCTCTAAGTCATTGCATCTGTGATGGTCCACCTCATCCAATGGAATCCCAACCAATCCCGTGGTGTCTCCTCATCAACCTGGGCCATGTCTTCAGGATCAATATCCCACTTTATAGCTGGAGCCTAGTAATACTTCGGAGATTGACGATTGTGAAGTCAAAAAGCACTATGCATGGCCACTAGCTTTTGTGCTTGTCTAGAGGTAAGTCTATTCCTTTGATGGAATGGATAAAGCCATATGTGGACCAATTCCTATCTGTGGCAATGAAACTAACAACCCGTGCAAGGAAGCGAGTGGCAATAATCTTCAATTGTGGTGTATACCTCTTGTGCCATGTCCACCATCCAATGAGCTAATATAGCTCTATCGAACCTCGCTTGTGGTCTATTGAATGTTGGAACACAAAGATTTGCAAAGTCAAGGAATAATGTGCAAATTATCGAAGACTGCGCTAAATACATTTTATCAAAGGCATGTGCTAGCCCATCTAAAATCACACAAAGGCACCCTTCCATCCCTTGGCGCATACCATTTGGGATTTAGAGAAAAGGCTACCATATGAAGCAGGGTGTTCATCGTGTTGCGCCTCCACATCACAATGGCTTAATATGTTGCTCATGTAATCCCAAAGTAGGATTCTTAGCCAAAATTGTTTGCTTTATCTTCTCAAGCATATTTTCGAATTTCTTATATATCTCTGCAAGACTAGGAGAGTCTATATCAGGATATCTAATGACATCTACAACAGGTGAGATAAAAGAGCAAACATATCCGTAGGATATAAACAAAATGTTCAAAAGAATTAATTGTTATGTTAGAAACTTCAAAAGTTAGAACATTGGACAATAAAATTGGGAGGCAGGGGCCCACAAAAACATCAAAAAATGTTTATTCTTTTATAAAATCCAATGGACTGATGCGCACTTTCTGTTTCTGGAACGGTCGGATGTCCCCAGCATCAGTCCGTGGCATCCCCTAGTTTTGGGGATGTTTTCCCTGGTTCTTGGCAGAGTAGGGATGTCCCTGGGGCAGGGACAGGGGCTTTATGCCCGGGGATGCATCTCTAGGTAATGTAGCTCAACATCCATTGAAGCAATTTCATATAGAGATTACCTTGGTGCTGAAAGTGAATATTTTCCAATTTGTGTTGAAAGTGAATGTTTCTCAATTTGTTCTGCAAGGTTATGTTATTTTTTGGTTTGCTGTTTCTATGGAGACTTTTTATGTGTTTTGACATGTTTTTGGTTTGCAAGGATTTAAGATATGTCATTTTTTATAGTTTCCTTGGAGGCTGTACTTTATGCCTAAGTGTTAGATTGTAACAGTTAGATTGTCCCATACCTTCTTGTCAAATTAGTTTGGTGTGATTAATATTGTCTAATCTTCTGTTAGTGTTTCTACCATCCTATATTTGAAATCCCTACAAGTTGGAAGTGGATAAAAGACATTATATGAGGACTGTACCAAGTGGAGTAAGGCTGTGGGAGTTAGGAGGTGAAGTGCTCGGGTTTTGGAGCCAATCTATGGTTGTTTGGAGGTGCCTTGGGAGTAACATTCGATGCCAAAACTTAGCCATGTGGACTTTGGTGACTTTTATGACCTTATCTATGTAGTGACCTACAGCTGTTTGCATCCAATATTTGCACCTCTTTCACCACAGACAATTTGTCAAATAGTTTGCATGAACTGGCAAATTGAGAATTTTTGTTTATCTTTTGTTGATTTGTATGGCTTTTTCAAATAGCATTTGTATTGCTTGATACTCTTTCATAAAATATATGAGATGCAGTGCAAAGATTGACCAAAGAAATCAGATCCTCAGATATAAAATCTGCTGCTATAATTGAATTGTTTCAGAACTCAAAAGTTTATGCTTTCATTTGAAATTCAGTTTACAATGTTTGAAATGAATAGAATTGAAACATATTTTCTTCATAAACATGCATATACATTAATTAATTGAAGCATTACATGTAGTTTGTTGTCGTAGTTAATATCATACTTCTGTTGTCACGAGCAGTGCCAAAAAAATATATTTCAATAGAATTTGATAACCTTTTTGAATTTTTCCAGTGGTAAAGCTGGAGTATTGATTCACTAACTTCCAGTAGGAAATCTTATATTGCATCCACAGTTTGCTAATCGACCAAGAGCCTATCAAGCTGTTCAAAGACCCTGTCCCTTTTGGATGTTCCTCATGCCCTTGACTGGGAGTATTACTGTGTTGTTGGCGCCTAAATACACTCACAGATATACCTATAATTGAGTGGTTCGTAGTTCTTTTAGGGGCCGGAGACTCATACAGCAGGGAAAAATGAGTGGAGGCAACTTAAAAGGCTACATCTTACAAAGGAATCATGTCCAGCTCCCAAGATATAAGACCACTAAAAAGGAGGTTCCATGCTGCCAAACACCAAATCTGACCCCTACACTAGCCACCCAGGGGTCTGATGCTTGCCCAAATTCTTGTCACTTGTCCACACCACCAAACACCCTTCGTCTTTAGCTCCTGTTTGTATTTCGCACAGCATATGATACCAATGGAAACTTCTTATTTCCCTTTAACCTTGCCTTATATGCCATGTCACCTTCTAAAGGTTCATGACTCATGTAGGAAGACTTGCGAACCCCTTTTAATGTTGTCTTTTAGCACCAACCTCCAAAGAGGCAGGTCGATATGGAGGAAGAGTGCGAAAGCTAGCACATGCTTCTTCCAAAGGCTGCAGCTACTTGCTAATCCACAATTTTGGCTTTGTGCACAACAAGCTTAAAATATTTAGTGCTTTCTCTTTTTTTTGACTTATCGATGACTAGCACTCACCCATGTCACCCTTAGTCTCCATGCAGCATTTTCTGTGGTTAAATCCTCTTAAAGGAGTGACCAGTCAACCAAGTCTAAAGTATAAATGTAATCACCACTTCGAATGGCTGATCCCCTTCATATATATTTATTTTCACAGGCCCTCTTTAATAAAATTTGATAGCTAAGCATTGGGGCAACCCTCTACATATGAATTGAACTGAAAATATAATCTTCTCACCAAAAATTCAAATCCTCAAACCTTCAATCTATTTTGCAAAAGCGACCTTGGAAAATCTTCACCTTCAACATCAAATCATCACCTGCAAATCTATGTAGCACTCAATCTAAGACTATAAATGAATCTCACCATATCGATCAAGGAGGATCTCTCACCACCATAGCCAATTTTTTTCAAGAGAGTTTTAATCCTCCAGAAGTTTGAGACAAACTAGGCTGATTTTCACAAACCAACAAGGTTTCATCAAAGAGAAATAACATAATCTGCTAGTGCTAAATGAGCCCATGAATTGCTTTTTCCTCCAAACTTTCCAGAAAGCACAATTTAAAATTCACCTTTTTAATTAAAACTCCATTTTAGTTTGAAAAAAAACTTTTTACTAGAATAATGATAATTTTGTGTGTCCAAGATATAAAACTTTCCATCCTCTTTCCAACAAACTATAACACTAAGGCATTTTTTAAATAATTTTAAGCAAGCTTAAAAAATAATTAAATTTAAACTATTTGTATTAATACATGCAATTTGTGGAAACTGCTGAAAAGCATCAGAGTTGAAACTTGACTGCACTGGAGTGATGTTGATGATGAGAATCAGGTCTGATTGGGTGACTTACTAATCAATCAATGAGATTTAATTTTGTCCACCAAAAATACTAATAATTTTGTATATATTCAAAAATATAGCTTCCTTAAACTCAAATCCACTTTTGTACTCATTTATTTGATGTGTACTTGTGTATGTAATCAAAACAGATTATAATTGATTAGTTTGTTATGTCTTTGTCTTTAAAGAAGTTGATTTAGAGAAGAATGAATAATAAAACAAGTGCTTCCTTAAAACTATCTATATATCATTTTTTTTGGGTCCAATTTCCAAGTTTGTATCAGGTTTTTGTGCTGAGTCCAAGTCCAATTCTGGTAACACTAGTGTCAACTAATTGATAGACTCAACTAAATCATCCTCTTGTATAGTTTTCTTCAGTTTTATCAAGGTGTTGACCCAATAACTGCTGTTCTCCATTTGAACATGCAGTTTTTTTATCTTAAAACTTCTGATTTCATTGTACATACTGTTGAGCCAAAATTGCATGGAATTTTAAGGAGCATGGAGCTCAAATTTAAAGAATATAAAGAACCAAATCTGTAGGGGAGAAAACGGCAAGAACAAGTGTCTTCTGCAATAAGCAATATGGACTATATACATATCATACATAGAAAGAACCATTTGCAGTAATTGAGCATTAGTATACATGCAACAAGATACTTGGAAATGGGCATCTCCAGTAAACATAGGCAAAACAAACTGTGGAGAGGTGAAAGAGCACTTCTAATGATCAATCAAGGTGTTTATATAGGATGTCCTGGAAAACTTGGTTGAAGATAATCATTCATACAACATCAACAATAACAATTCAAAATTTAGTCATGTTGCACTTATTTATTCACTTGAAACATGTCATCTTATTAATTTATTAAGGGTACCGTAAGTTTAGTAAAATAGCTGAACACCTGTCTACATGTGGGTCCTTTTATGCACACTTCTTTAGACATCAAGTTATCCAATTGAGATTGATTGTGTTGGATTACTTTTTACTGTTGAAACTTAGGTCATTCGTGAGCTGGTTAAAATTTTACTTGTACACTATATTGCAAATACATTTCTTTATGAAATTTATTTGTGTAATCAGAAACATTTTATTTCTTCCATTCTATGTAGGCGACAGAAACAGATGTCTACATTTCGTTTCTTCCCCTAGCACATGTATTTGATCGGGCAATTGAGGAATACTGCATTTATAAAAATGCTTCGATTGGCTTCTGGCGTGGTGTATGTTTTACCAACTTTTTTCTTTTTCATGTTCCCATATACCTTTGATTATACTCTAGCATATAAAATCTTTTCGGTTTTGGTCATGAATGTTTCCTGTATTTCCATAGGATGTGAAGCTTTTGGTGGAGGATATTGCAGAGTTGAAGCCAACTGTTTTCTGCGGTGTCCCTCGTGTTTTCGATCGAATATACACAGGTTCCCTTTCATAGATGGTTATGCCCCTATATATTATTTGAAGAAACTCAAACAATTTTCCTTTGATGTACTTGCTTAGATGCATACATGTGCTGTGATAATATAGTGAGCCTGATGTGCAGGTATAAATGAAAAGATATCAGCTGGTGGAGCCTTAAGAAAGATGTTATTTGATTTTGCATACAACTTGTATGTTGTCTTACCAGTAACCAGAGTCTCTTATTGTACTTGTAAATAAATAGGAGAAATTGGACTACATTGGAAAAATTAGAAAATTGAACTTCGCTCCCCCGATTATTTTATGACTGGAATCATGTGGATTTCTAAAATGCTAATTGAGATTGCTTAAATCTAACAAATACAGCAAACTAAGCAACCTGCAAAAGGGTTTGAAACATGACGAAGCTGCACCACTTTTTGATAAACTTGTCTTTAGCAAGGTTGGTTTTTGGAGAACTTTGTAATGACATTTATGGATGATACTTGTTTTTTTGTTTCTTTCATACATATTATTTATCTGATGGATATCTCTTTTCTTTGTCCCAAATTTCCAGGTGAAGCAAAGTCTAGGAGGTCGTGTGCGTATGATCCTATCTGGAGCAGCCCCACTCGCAAAACATGTGGAAGAATTTCTTAGGGTTACAAGTTGTAGTGTTGTAATTCAAGGATATGGTATGCCTAAATAGTCTAATTTTCAGAGCATGCTTAATTAATTCACATGGGCATGCTTAATCAAGGAATGTCACATTAGAATCTATAAATGATCCTTTCATAATGGCTATAAGAAATCATATTCTTACTAAAATTAACTCAAAAAGGTCTAATTATCTTAGCTATCATTTATGAAAAATACTTGTTCAACCACAGCAAGAAAAATCATGAAGCCTGTTGTTGGTGGCAATATATAGTCCAAAACCATAAATTCCAGAAGGCTATGTTGTTAGTTCTAGGTCAAATCCAAAGTCCACTGTGCATCTCTCAAAGCTTGGTGATACTATCATTTGTAAAAGCACAGTTTATATGGAGTGCAACTAATTGAATTAGTTGGTTTTCATTAGTTGGTTTTCCATATAAGTTATTCCAATTGATTGTAGTTGGTATATACTTGTGCTTAACCAGTCAGATCAGATCCATTCAAATGGGTCATATATGGAAAACACTTGTTCAACTACAGAAATAAAAATCATAAAACCCTGTTATTGGTGGCAACATATAGTCCAAACTAAAAATTGTGGAAGGCAAGGTTCAGAGTGAAATCCCAAGTCCGCTATACATCTGCCAAAGCATAGTTATATTATTGTTTGTAAAAATACAAATATATATACCGAATACAACCAATTGAAATAGTTGGTTTTCCATATTAGTTATTGCAATTGATTGTACTTGTATAATGGACACCCTAAAATGCCCAAAAACTAAACCAACTGCTGATAGGAATTTAATCAAACAGTTTGCATCCAACTCCTTATTTCTCCGTTTAATGTTTAAACCCCTTATGGCTTCAGAAATGAAATGTTTGTTTTTTTGTCTTTGCATAGATTTGAAACACATAACAAGAACTAGAAGGAAATTACAGTAATATGCAACATGGAGATTGAATTATTGCTATTATGATATTATATTCAGAATTAATAAAATCAGATACATAACAGATTTTTCAACTCACTAAATACTCCAGCATTTTTTGACATAATGTTCCAACGATGACTTCCCATCTTGCTGCTACAGTAACATGAATACTGTTGTGCTATAGTAGCGTGAATAGTGCAACGCTACAGTGGTGTGAATAGTGCCGCGCTACAGTAATGTGAACAATGTTGCGCGGCAATGCTGCTAGAAGCGAAGAAGGTATGAGAAAACACCAAATCTGCCTGTAGCTGGAGATTCACCCAATCTGCCTGTTAATGAAGCTGATAGCATTGGATTCCAAAGGCCAAACCCCAAGGGAATGACGTCTAGAATGTCACAAGAGAGGATAGACGTCCTCTAATGCCAAGAACGGATCTGTAACTCACATATCAATTTCTTATCATATTCAACCTGGTGAATGAAGCCACAAACGCTCCCTTTTATTCTTTTTCCAAGGGTCGACTCAACTCACATGAGCAATGTGGGATAAAAGATGTGCAATATAAAACATATTAAAATATTCACTTATGTCTCCCTTAGGTACCATCCCCATAAAATAAATATTAAAGTAACACTTTAATATTTTTAATTTAATAATTAAATTAAATGTTACTTTAATAACATTTCAGGCATTAAAATATATTAGCAAACAGATTCCGAATAGCGCGAGTAATAGCTCGTCGGAAAGCTCTCGTCGAGGAGTACTAAATCCAATCACCAAAACTGGCCTCCGCTATGTCTTGTTGACTCACTAAAAATAGTAAGTATGCCTGAAACTGAGTAAATCAACTCCGTTTTGGCCCAAATTGGAAATGACTAGGCCAAAACACTCTAGGATCCCTTTAAACCCTTCGTTAGCCCTCGGGACCATGTAGAACTAGGCTAATGCACACACACTTGGTCAACTGCTAAAGTGGGGACATTACAACTTGGTATAAATTTGTAGTCTTTAACCATGTAGATCAAGTTCCACTCGGTCATAATTGTTCTCTATATAGATCTTAGTGTCAAGTTTTTACATCTCACAGTCAGCATCTATTTCATTGTGTAGTCTACAACTCTATTTTGATAACAAACATGTTTTTAGATCTCACAGTCATCATCTATTTCATTGTGTAGTCTACAACTCTATTTTGATAACAAACATAACTACTACCCCAACCTTATATTACACTATCTCAAATGCATATATTCATGAACACTAACAAATGAATATGATTGCAAAGAGACGAATCATCCCGTACGCTCTTTCAAATTTGGATTCTCACAATTACATCAATGTTAGAGCAGCAGTGGCTATAATGTGACAAACTTAAACTCTGCTTAATTCTTGTAACAGAATCAGGAAAAAATTTTGATCACCTCTATTGTAAAGGTCATAATTCAAAAGGTTATATGGGAAGTAAATTGTCATATCAAAGCTTTAGAACTTTACTTTTATGTTAGAACATTAAGGGCTTTAAAAATGAGACGCGCACTTGTTTTCGTGATTGACAAATTTTAAACTATATTCATCTAAAAACCAAGACCCCCTTGTCAATAGGTTGGTTGATACAATTGGTATCGAGTAGGAGAGATGCAATTAGAAAAAGATTGTTTAGAGCCTGACTACTGATATACAAGACATTGGTAAGTAAGTTGCATCATATTTATAACCATTTCCAAAGACAGTCTTTTTAAAAAAATTCTGAAGAAGACAGAAACTGAATTGATTGTTTCTACTGTTACAACCGAATTAGGCCTTCACTTCACACTGAAACCAATCAAATACAGTTTTAGACAACCAGGGCATCCAAGTCAGGGTTCAAGAAAGATATCCGAGTCTGACAACATCTATCACTTGATGATAAGCTCTAATAGGACATCACTAATTTAATAATTTGGGACTTCACTGTTTAGCGGAAGCATGTTATATATCAAATCATTAATCAGATTCAGAAATTTTCAGTCCAAGTTGCCTAACATTCTATCCTTCAGAGAAAACTTATGTATGTACTGCTCAGAGGGAATGATTATTGGGCATGTTTCTAGGAACAAACCTTTTCTGGCAAGACAACTTATAAGAATTGACAATCAATGACAATAGAATAAGAAAATTTACAAGAGACCAATAGCATGGTCGTTTGCTATGTTGTACAAAGTTCCAGTAAAGATAAATTAACAGTGTGGCAGCAACTTTTTTGTGCACATGAACATAATTTCTTGCTTTCTTCTGATCGCCACAAATATTTGGATTCTGCTTACTGTCGACATTGCTTGAAATAATAAAAGGATCTTACCATTAAGAAGGCCAAATAATTATGTCTGCTGGGTTGCCCAAATATATAGCAAGCTGGAAGCTGACACACCTAAAGGAGTCTTCTATAAATGGAAGCGAAGATTTTGAGTAATCTGTTATTTTCAGCATTCAAGCAATACTTCTTGGCAGATTTGGTTGTGGATTAATCACACTTTGTTATTATAGTTCCATGGAGTTTCTTGACAAGGGAATGAGGATATGGGTTTCGAGGGCAGGGGATGAGGGCCTAAGTTTGGGGATGGCGGCAAGGCGGCACAAATACATATAGTGAAAAATTAGTTATAAGAAGATGTATAAGAATAAAAAATGAAAATTTGATAAGTAGGAGATATTTTCCACAGCAAGCCAACTCGTAATATTGCTATCAGGATTCTACTATGTTTTTTTTTTGAGTCAAACTCATTGACTCATGTTTCATGAGTAGTGGTTCACAAGAACCCATCTCTCATGAGAATGAACGGAGCACTTAGCACTCATTGCATCTAGGTGATGCTCACAGAGGTGAAGCACCGAGACTTCCCTGGAGGTCACCCATCCCAGTACTACTCTAGCTCGAGTGCACTTAACTATGGAGTTTCCCCCATGGTTAAGCCCACTCTGCTTGCAACCCCATTTGCAAACTATTAAAACTACTTAACAATTTGTAAACGCATTACAATTATTGCGTTAATGATTAAACATTTGAATTTTTAAGTGAACATTAAGATGAAAATCTGGAATTGAAAATTTATTTTATATTCAAAATTTCATAATGTTGATTACAATGGCAAATGTTCAAAATAATAAATGGCCCAAAGTGAGGCCTGTGATCATCTTTGTTGGCTAAAATTTTTGTAAGTCGCTATGACTACAACTTGCAAAACTGTGAATTTAGGCAACGTCTCATGAGATTTCTCTCTCCTCTCAGCGATAGGGGAGGCTCCCTTCTTACTGTAGGTGGCTTCAACAGAGACCTAATTGAAATTAACAAAGTGCAGTTCTTAATCATTTCCTCTTTTTTCAGGAATGATTCATCCACAACAACTTTCCAACTTAACAAAAGGTATCTACTGCTACGATAATATCAGTGGCTCGGGGGTTGACTTAAGAACAGGAGCCTACTTTTAGTGGACAACTCCAGAGACAACAGCCTACTTTTATATTTTGTGGAATAAGTACAGGAGCCCAAAGTCTCCTGCGATCATCCCAAATTAAGATTTAATTAAAATAACGAGTAGGCACAAAATCTCTTACTGGATACTTAAAAGTTTTGTAAGTCGCTATGACTACAACTTGCAAAATTGTGAATTTAGGCAACGTCTCATGAGATTTCTCTCTCCTCTCAACGAAAGGGGAGGTTCCCTTCTTACCGTAGGTGGCTTCAACAGAGACCTAACTGAAATTAACAAAGGGCGGTTCTTCTTAATCATTTCCTCTTTTTTCAGGAATGATTCATACTCAACTTTCCAACTTAATAAAAGGTATCTACTGCTACGATAATACTGGTGGCTCAGGGGTTGACTTAAGAACAATTCCAAAGACAACAACCTACTTTTATATTTTGTGGAATAAGTACAGGAACCCAAAGTCTCCTACAATTATCCCAAATTAAGATTCAATTAAAATAACCAGTAGGCACAAAATCTCTTACTGGATACTCTCAAACGTAATAAAAACACTTACAATTGAAGCCCAAAGTCTTCAACTTTAAGTAATTGCCAGTGTAACCCCAGTGTGGGGGTACGTCGAGACGGGGGGACGCCGGGACGAGTTTCGGGTACGGGAAAAAAAAGGGCCTCAATTTCGGTACAGCGGGGGTACGGCCGCAAGGGGACGAGGAGGGGAGGGGCCAGGGGTGTTGCATTCTATACATATAGAACTTGAAATGCTAATTATGAAATGATGTTTCAATATAACATACCAAATTGGTTCTTGGAATCTTGAATTACTTGAACATAGCAAAATTGCAACACAAACCAGAACCATTGAACATTCAACATAGAAAGATAGATGATAGTAACATACATACTCATAGACTCATAGTAACATAATGATAATCATAAAATTATATTAGTTCTATGATTCTATCAAAGATTCAAAATTCATTGTTCAAATATGAAATATGATAATTATTAATATCATAAAGATGATCACGATTACAATGAGTAGCATGATATGAATGATGAATCATGATTGATATCAAAATGAGTACCCAAGTACCGTCCTGAAGTACCCAAGTACAGTCCCGGAGTACCCAAGTACCATCCCGAAGTACCCAAGTAAAGTCCCGGAGTACCCAAGTACTGTCCCAAAGTACCCAAGTACAGTCCCATAGTACCCAAGTACCGTTCCAAAGTACACAAGTATCGGAGTACCCAAGGGGTGCAGGGACGGGTGCGGCTGCGATACGGCGGCGTACCAGAGTACTCGTCCCCGTATCGAGTACTCCGGGGTTTTGGGCCGGGTACGCGTCCTCGGGTTACACTGGTAATTGCAGCCACTACTGACTATAACAATCCTTCCTCTTGAAACACAAAGTCTTCAAGAACCCGAATCGAATGCTCAATTGATTTACACAAGATGAACTATATTTGAATTAAAGATGATCAATCAATGCAACATAGGAATACATCAACGAAACTCAAGATTCACAACTCAAAGTTTGGGAATTCTTGTTTCTTTTATTCGGTTCAAAAAATTTGCACTAGGAAACACAAAGTTTTCAAGACACGAGATCTTAGCATAGTCTTTTTGCACAAAACAAAAGATGAAAATATACAATGAGCTCACTCCTTTATATAGGTGAGGAATAGAGGAAAAGGTGGAGAAATAAAGGGAAACACTTAACCACCTTTGACTTATTCAAAAGATTCTATTTGACTTATTCAATGTTACAAGGCCTAAAGCACTTGCAACCTGATTACATGAAACTACTATACAGGTACATGTTCCCTGTATTTACAACTTGTTCATGTTCTACATGTAATTTGTCATAAAAACTACACCTATTCTATGAAAGCATATGGAAAGGTGAGTGTCTGCGACACTTGGGAGTTATCTTCAGAGAGCATTTACAAAAGATTCGAATCTATTGAGAGACTCATGTACAACTGCTGGATCTAGTGCACTTGTATGTTGTGCAATGACATGTGTTTTACGAACTGTACCTGCACACCTGGAAATGACCTTGTTGTACTCCCCAATGTTCTTTTGAAGATGGCTCAGCAAACTTTGTAGCTTGTTAATTTATCAATTATGTTGAAATCAAAGTCATCCACCTGAAGCTCTAGGCGAACAACTCTTGCGAACTTTGTCATAACGGCTTACTTCGTAACTAATTCGCCATTTTCAGCAATTACTCTGCATGTCAACTCCTGGAAACCATCACTGATCATGCCTTCTTGTTCGCTGCACAAGCTAATAGATGCTTTTACCTCTGTCACTAATCCCTGAATGATTTGTTGTTTGTTGATCATCAAATCGGAGAACTCGTAGTACATATCCAATGAGGAAATGATTTTGTAATCACGCAGTGCATCTAGATCAATGCCTGGCATAGTTCTCCAGACATTCAAATCTTCCTCCAACACCTTCAATTGTTGATTGAATGATGTAAGGAGCCTATTCAAACTCGTGACAGTTTCCCTAGCATGTCTCAACACCCTATATGCATCTCGAATCACTTGCACACCCTGTGACTCCAAGTGACCGCACCAGTCATCAATAGCCTTGGCTTTCCACTCAAGTTGCTCGGTGTATTTGTTGGACTCTTCTAGGCGAGATGAAGATATGGGATCAACTCGTTGTGAAGAGTTGTTCATCTTCTCAATTGTTTCTAGAAGGCGTGCATTTTCTTCCTTCAACCGATTCTTCTTCTCCCATAGTTTTTCATTCCTTCTAGTAAGCAGAGCAACTGCATCCTGTGCATCTTGCTGACATCCCAACTGTGTTTGTTTACCAAGTTCAACTTTGGTGAACTTATAGTCAGTGGCCTGAAATTCTTTAGTTGGTTTATCAACAAGTGGCTCAGTGACCTCAACATATTTGATTTCATGCTCATCAACCATAACTTTGGAAACCGTTTTTGCTTTCTTGTTCTTCAAAGTCTTAGCCTTGTTGTGTTGACTGAAATCAAATTCTTCTGGAGGAACTTCCTATTTCTTCCTCTTCTGAGTGATAGAACTCAGCCATGGAGGTAAAGAGAAAGAAGACGGTTGAGATGTTGAAGTAGCAATCATGGTAGTCACTAATTCCACCTATGTAACAATAGTGACTATAGCAGAAGTCTCAGATTGAATTGCTACTGGTGTTGAGCTACGCCTTGAAACCTTGGCCATGAACTGCTCAAATTGTGCAACTGCGGTGTCAAGCAGAGTCATAGGTGCATTGGACATAGAAGGAAAAGTAGAGTATGCATCAAATACATTCTCTAGGCTGCCATAATGATCCTCTATGGTATATGCCGGAGCAACTGTAGAGAGAGGCATAGTAGGCGTGATCAAAGGAGGATCTATTGAAGGTACATGCATAGTGGAGAAAGAGTCCACATCTGTATCAAGTGGAGACGTGGGAGCTTCCTCTAATTCAGGTGCCATGGGTATTACTTCCTCTCTCTGAGGTTGAGATTCTTCTGGAGTGATAGTACCCTACAGCTCTTCTTCACTATCAGATAGCTGAATTATTTCAGGTTCCACCTCTTCATTTGCTACAGCAACTGGCTCAGGAGTCTTGACTGTAGCTTTTCCTCCCTTGATGGGGAGCTTTGGAATAGCCTTGATTTCTGCAACTGAGGCATCATTTTGACCTTTCCCTCTGATTTCAGACCTTAATCCAATTGGACCAATAGGATCAAAACCCTTTCCCGGCTTGATTTTAATGTATTTCAAGTCTCTCCTTTTTAACTAGATATTAGTATTAGCCAAGATACTTTGAAACCTATCCCAAATAGACAGTTTCTTTTGCTGACCATGAGGGTGGAAAAATGGACAAGTTTTCTACATGATGTTTCTGGTAGTCAGGATCCAGAATATCTCCATCATCGTCAACTCCATCAGGAATCTGTGCCAAGTTAAAATCCACAATTTTCTTCACTGTCAACCAACAATAGTCCATTCTTCTGATAGCAACCTCAGTACGAAGGTCAATCCATATATCCTCAAGGCGATGAATGTGCACAAATTGTCTTCTCTTTTTTTTTTCATGCCTCTCTAGTCAAAGAAATTTTTGGCCATAAACTTCTTGAGAGTTATCTCCTGAAGTTCATACTCCATGTGTTTAGCCTTGGAAACTATGTCCAAAGAGTACCCTCCAATCCTGAGTGGATTCCGTGAAGAAATACTCACTCTAGCCCTGTGCAATGTTGATTGATACGCTTGTACAGCCATGAGTTTCCTCGCCAAATCCATCAAAATGATTTTGTCGCTGGGGTGGTGTGGCAAGGTGTAGGGCTCACCCCAAAAATAACCAACTCCGACATATGTAAAGTTGGGATACTGTAGGAAAAGGCAACCGTACCCATTCACCTTGTTCCAGGCCTCATCAGATACCCGCTTCTTAGGAAGCTCCTTATCAAACAAACACATGTAATGTCCATAGAAAGCATCATGTACTCTTCGGTAATGAGCTCGGCTGGGTCTCAAAGTCAGTTGCTCATAATAATCCCACACAGGCACCAGTGATCTATCTTCTCTGGTTGAGAGGCCGGAAAAGGATCCAAGGGCAGCAACAATATACACCGGGTAAGAATTCATATAGAATGTGCAAGTGGTAATAACCTGAGACAACTACTCACTAAGAATGTCACTGATCATCTCTCCCCAAAAGATCTTTTGCTTTGACTTGATAATCAAGGAGATAAACTTATACATCCATGGCTCGAATGTGTTAGATTCCTCAAGGCCTCCGATTCTACTAAGCAAAGTGATTAAATCATTAATCTCTTCTTTAAACTCTGACCGTTGAACACCCTTAGGCCATCTTGACAAGTTGGGTCTCTTGCTGATTAACCAGTTTTCATTGACATATTTGATGCAATCATTTCTCCCATTGTCCCATCTTTCTAAGGCCTTTTGCTTCATTATGTTCATAACCACAAGAGTAGGAGGCACTCTGAAAATTTGGTCAATGGTGTCAGGATCCAAATTGATGATGGTGTTTCCATCCTGATCTCTGATAGTTCTAGATGCGTAGTCAAAGTTCTTTGCACATGCCATAACAAATTCTGGCTCTAGGGCAGCCATAGGAAATGTAGCAACTAGATGGATGCAACTCTGCCTGACATAAATCATTTCCTCCTTAGTTGAAGTTTCAACTCTCTTGAGGAACTCACCCATATCCAAGTGACCAAGTTCTGTATCCCGAATTGAATCCAAGTATGAATTTACTTGAGAAGGAGATGGAGTTTTGGTACTTGTCATATTGGTACTTCATCTTTTTCTTTTCCTTTCCTTTCGAAGAAACGGCTCCCTCTGACACAGCAAGAGTATACGCAAGTGAAACTGTCACATGAAAATTCCGAAGTGTGAGTACGTATTCATTTGATGGATCCATAGGACACTGATTTGGGGTACAAATTGTGTAGATCTGGGAGTATACAAGTGAGGAATAGGATTGAAGAGCTTTTGAGCAGCAAAGTGCAATGGATTTTAAGCAAAATCAGCTCTTTAAATGAGGGAAAAACTAAAAAATGAGGTTTTCTAGAGGTACTGCATATGAGCGAACAGAAAGCTTAAAGCAAATAAATTAGGTGAATATGTACATATATATATAAAACGGAAGTTTACTTATAGGTGGGGTTTTTATGTCCCACTACAAGTTATTCGGAAAGCTAATGATGCATATAAACGGGATCTTTAAGTCCATTTACAACTTTTAGCAAAGCAGGAAAAGTGTATGTAAAACACTTAAAAAGTGAGCTTTTGAGCTTGCATTGCATAAGGGAAAAACTCGCTCTTTTTGCAGTGATTCAATATTTAGAACGAGGTTTTTATTCCCAACTGCATATGCAAGAATGATGAACTTCTTGTATATGCAACTTAGAAGAAATGTTGAGATGGAAATGGGAAAAGCAACACTCAAAAACAGATACATACAAATCTGAAAATGAAATGAAAGATTTACATATACAAGAACAAATATATATATATATACAAAAAAAAAAACTTGGAAAGAAAGCCCTAGAAATTGCAAAACAAAAGCTTACCTCTTCCTTGAGAAATGCACGTAAAGAAGTCTCTGAAAATCTTTGAACAAATCTCACCCAAATCCCAGTAATTTCGAATTAGGAAGGAGTTCCCAAGACTGCAGCTATATAGGCAAAGAATTTGATTAATTCTTCTCACCAAATTAGTGCATTCATGAGTCACTAAAAGATTCTTGACAAATGTCCATAATGGAGGATCAAAATGCAAGAAAATAGCAACTGAAAGACCCATTCAAACCTACAAATCGAAGCTCTTGCTTGATGAGTGCAATGTAGATGAAAAGCAACCCAAAAATGGCACCCTAGGAGCAAAACGTGATTTATTATGATGAATTCAAGCTGCAAATGATAACGTCTATGCCCCAAACAGGCTTCTTGCTAGACTTTGCAGGTTTAAAAACTTGTATTTGCCCCTTCAAATGTCGTTTTGAGCCTTTGAATGCCCTATACGGGCTTATAGAAATGTATTGCAAGTTTAAAGAATGACATTTTTGCTAAAAAAAATGGCCCATATGGGCTTCTCTACTCACGATACATGCCTCCAAATGCCTAATGACGGGTTTTGAAAACAATGATGCATCAAATCGCTGCCAGAGATAATGTTTTTAAAGAAAAACGGGCTTTAGATGAGCCCTTACATCTCACGCAACTATTAGATTCAGCTTTTACAATATGTAAATGCCTCCAAAATCATCGTTGTAAGCCTATAACGGGCTTTGGAAAGAAGAAAACATGTGCTAGGACTATTTTGTCAAGTTGCAACTCATAATGCCCTAGAACGGATTTCAAAAGTCACAATACATGCCTCTAGAATGCCTTTTGGAGTAATAATGGGTTTCTAAGACTCATTCACATGTCATTGTATGTATGCAAAAACATGAAAATGCCATAAAAATCACTGTTTTATTTGAAGACATGTTACAAGTCTTAACATGTATATCAAAACATGTAAAGACTTCCAAAAACAACATCTTAAAAAATAATAGGATTTTGGATATGAAAAACATGTTATGACATGTGTTAGCCGTAAAGTTGTGTTACCGTCGGATGTTAGTTGCCGACGGAGGTAAAGTTGTGTTACCGTTGGATGTTAGTTGCCGACGGAGGTAAAGTTGTGTTACCGCCGGATGTTAGCTGCCGATGGAGGTTAGTTAGTTGCCGACGGTTGAGAAGGGTGACGACGTTTGGTTGCACCTCTTCGGATTGTATATGAATATTGTACTTGCTCATTGGAAGACACTATTACTGTAACCTTGGGGAATGATTAATGAAAGTATTTATTATTCTATGATATATTCTGTGTGTAATATATTTCCTGTACTATGTCTATGCATTATTAAGTTACCCGTGATGGTAAACATTTGGCGCCGCTGCCGAGACGTACTCGGGAAGGAAAAAAATAAAATAAATTGATGTGTTGATTATTGTCCGAAGTGAGCAAAGAATTCATGCCCAATCAATTGAACAAAAATAGAAAGAAGGAACTCGAGGAGGAACAAGCCG
>MU227061.1:1095626-1157236 GCA_018584345.1 Thuja plicata
GTTGAGAGTCGCCGGAGACGACTTTCTTTTTTGGGGGGGATGATGTTAGCCGTAAAGTTGTGTTACCGTCGGATGTTAGTTGCCGACGGAGGTAAAGTTGTGTTACCGTCGGATGTTAGTTGCCGACAGAGGTAAAGTTGTGTTACCGCCGAATGTTAGCTGCCGATGGAGGTTAGTTAGTTGCCGACGGTTGAGAAGGGTGACGACGTTTGGTTGCACCTCTTCGGATTGTATATGAATATTGTACTTGCTCATTGGAAGACACTATTACTGTAACCTTGGGGAATGATTAATGAAAGTATTTATTATTCTATGATATATTTTGTGTGTAATATATTTCCTGTACTATGTCTATGCATTATTAAGTTACCGGTGATGGTAAACAACATGTCTTTTCAATGATGCAATCCTTCCAAAAAATGCCACCATAGGTTAGTTACAAGCTTTAGGAAATTAAAGACATGTCTACATTTTATTACAAATTATTTAAAACATGCAAGAGCTTCCAAAATCACCACCCTATGCATATAGTTAATGTTTAAACACATGGGTTTCTCATGTGTAATTACAAGCAAATTTTAAAAGAGAAAACATGTAATCAGAGTTTAAAAACTCACTTTTACATTATAAACTCATTAGAACTTTATATATCCACATGCGAATATATAAAAATGGATTTTTATTTCCATTTTACATATAAATACACCCATAGTGTTAGGCAATGGTCAACGAAAAGTCCATTTAGGCAAGAATTTAATTAAAGAATAAAGATATGTAGTCAGACCTAAAAAGCCCACATGTTGAACACTTAATTCCTCAATATCTTTCGATAGACAACTCCGATTGAGGCCTAAAATAGCTTGAAACGAGTGGATTTCAAAATGCAATCATTCTAGGACGAAAAGAAAACCAAAATCAAAGCACGAAAACAAGGAAAATGCAAAACAATCTAGAGGTTGCCAAAAATCAAGTTCTTGCCAAATTTCATGTCTTTTGAACATCGTTTTGGAAGGTTTCCGTCAAGCTTATCATCTTCTTTCTTGCTATGACGAATTTTACTTCTCTAGTCGCAATTCAAAGGATAACGAATTGCCTTCATAACACATCAATCAAAACACCAAAACTCAAAGGAAATGCTTACGAATTCATGAGAAAATTGCGTAGGGTTGTCCAATTTTGTGATGTAAAAACTGAGGACAACAATCTTCAAACTCTACATCACCAGAATTGTTGGACTCCACATGCCTAAGCTCCTCCAAACCAATATCAACCAGCCTTGTTTGTGCAGCATCATCATTACCCGTGTTGACTCATCTAGATCTACTTCTCACCATGATGATGGATTCTGCTTGTGTGCATGTTTTGGGCAATGAGATGGAAGGCACTATGCACAACCACAGGGTGCTCTGTCCTCATAAACGTAAGCATTTTCCACTTAATGGAGTGGATGAAGCTATAGCCTATAAGTATACCAAATCCTTTTAGCAACAAAAGAATTAGAAAACTGGGATAGCAAACGAATGGCTAGAGAGATAATCAAAGAAATAATCCCATGCATAATCCACCACAATAGTTGATGCTTTTGTCCCATAGTCTCCTTATCTATTTTGGCTTCTTTAGAATAACTCCTAAGAGTGGTAAAATTTGTCCACTCACTATGAATGATGCTAGCATATAAAGAATCATACATCTTTTGGATAACCTTCATGAATTGTACCTTCACCTCAACATCATGTATGGGTGTAATTCTTTTAGGCCTTTGCGTGTACCACTTTGGGTTCAATGTATGGGAATTCATGTGCAAGGGAGTGCTGAGCTTCTTCCATCTCTAATGAATGATTGATTGAATGTGTTCATTATAGAACTGCAATGTGGGGTCTTTCTATCATACAACAGCCTTCATTTGGTCAAGCATATGGGGTCTTTCTATCATACGACAGCCTTCATTTGGTCAAGCATATAATCAATGTACTTATACATCTCTTCGAGGGTAGGTGCATTAACATCCCCTTATCTAATCATTTTGAAGATTGATGTAATGACGGAGACTATATTTTTCATCACTCCAAAAAAATCACTCTTCAACACATCCTTCATCCTCTTCCCCTACTTTGTCTTGGACTCAAGCCACCTATTCCATTTTGCTATCATAGCCATTTAGTTGCAATGTCTGTGCAACTCAAGCATCCTCTCCAAGAGAATGAAATGCAATGCATATCTAGTCTCTATAGGTATCAATAATTCGTTCTTAGAGAAGGCCGTGAAGAGTGCATGTGAAGAGTGGTAGGTAGATAAGCATTTTCACATTTCTAGCATCATTAACAACCGGTTAACCAATTTTTCCCATGTCCTTGAGTGCATTATTCATGGCATGCACATAATAAGGAGTCCACCAAATATGTCTATAAGTTGCCTCAATTAACTTCCTTACAACTTTGCACACATTGGTTACATTTGTCACTTCTTGAACCACATTTTGTGGCCATCCTGGAGGATCTAAAACTGAAAATCAACATTTTTGCAATGCCTTGAATAATCAACAACCCTGAGAAAATAAGGGCCCTTTGTACATGTAGCCATGATATTGATGAGTGGATGATGCTTAATGTTCGTCCACCCATTCATGATTATGTTGCATCCACTTGTGACCTAGGATTCCTTCATTTTCTCCTTTAAATATTTATCTTGGAATAGTTCTAATTCAAGATTGTAGTCCTCAATTTCATGTCCTCTGGTAGCACGCATGCTGGTCCTATCATTGCTATCTTTACCAAAACCTCCTTATAAAAGAAAAGCAAGCTACATAAAATGGAATGCCATTGGGATAGAAGAATTTTTCAATGGCATCATCTACCTCATCCTTCCATTGCAAATTGAATAATTTTGCTAGTTGGTTTGGAGCATCACTTGTCAACATGCATCTCCCCTTAGCCTCTTCTGCCCCTCAAGTAGAACAAATTATGATTGACCTTTGCAAAGTAGTAGAATTTTATACACTACTTGGATGACCCCATAACTTACTTATCTCTTAGACGACTGCCTTGAAATTCAAGGTTACTAAGTGACAATTCCACAACCTAGTGCCCCTAGATGCTCTAGGCTTTATTTGTAACTTTGTTGCAAATTGTCTTAGAGGAGACTTAGGATCAAAGAGACCCTTAGCATATTTTGCCAGTATTTTGAAAGGGCACCTAATATTTGCATTCTCAATGGAACTAGTGGTTTCACCTCTCTGGTTTTGTACTTTCATCAGGTGTATAATTAGTTTCAATTTTATTTTCAACTTATTGAGGCTCAATCTCATGCTCATGCTATGAGAACTCAGTCATAGCGACTCTACAACAAATGATATAAATTAAAATGCAAGGGATTAAGATACAAAAATCTTCTTTTAGTTTTTCTTATTTCAAGTTGCATGAAGTGCGAAAATAGTGGATACATAAATTTAATCCTTGTTCTTAACCTTTGTCACAGAAATGTGGGGATTTTGAGGGGAATGTGTCACCATGCTGCTCTGGTTATTATTGGTAAAGCAATTGATTATTCTGGATAGAGTAAGCTAATACTTGATATTGTTACAAGAATTAAATTTTCATGTGGTTGTAACCTGGAAATCCATGCTTTGCAGCAAATGACATATTACGACTGACATTAGGAGAAGCACCCTTTCTATGAATTTTGAGATTGTTAGCTCATTGAGCTAAAGATCAAGACCTTATATGTTTAACCACAAGTCACGGAGCTGCAAATAAATGTTCTCTTGCTTATAACATCCCATGTTTACATAAACCTTTTCTCACATCCCGCATCCTTTATTACAATGTAAACCACACTTCCTCTTTTTCACACAAAAAATGTTCCCAATATATTAATCTGTACAATATATCTGGCAAAGTGCATTCTGTACTCCCTCAAAAGGTGTTAGAATGTATGAGGGCATAATCCCAATTAGATTCTGAAAGAAAGATAGGGAAGCTCTAAGTCAGTCAAGAAAACTCTTGTAGGAGTGTCAATGTGAGGGTGATGTTGGTGAAAGTCTATCCTAGATGAAAGATGATGTCAGGAGTTTATAAGAGATGATGGGTGGTGTTAGCCAAAAAAAATTGTTTATGCATTTAGAAAAATTAATGCTAAGTCACTCCTAACTACCCCATGGCACACACAAAGGGGCTGTGCCATTAATATAATTGTTCTTCATATTTTACCCACTTTAACGTCCACAACACAGACATCATCAACAAACCACATATACAGTACCTCCTTTTGTCAGTATAACACACTGCATAGACATTCTGCTCTGTAGGAAAAAATAGTGCAGCTATCTCTTTTGGCAGGTGAGAATACATAGTAGAATGCCATGTAGCCTTTACACCCTGCACTTGGTGCAACTGGTTAGGAAATGACAGAGCCTCCTACTTATTGATATCTATCAATTCTAAGATGTCATCCTACCTTTTTCTTTTTAGCGTGGACCTGAGAGCTCTTAAAGATGGCTCCGATGAGTTGTTCATAGGTTAGAATAGACAACAAGCAGCTTCTCCTCCCTAGCCAACTTACATTCATTCGTCTCCAATTACTGTTTTATCCTCTGTTTCTATTTCCTTTTCTCTTGCATTTAACTTCAAAATAGCAGCTCTTCCCTTCCCTAAAAAGATAAAGATATTGACAGTTTCTCAATACTCTCAGCTCCCTGTCTTTACTATCTGTGATAGGCTCTTAAGAATTTGTCATTCCTTCCCACATCTACTATATTTGGTGAATCTCGATTTTGGTGCAGCTATTAAGTTTACAAGGAGCTCAAGGAATGAACAGTACAAGTACAGCACACAAACCCCACAATGAACAGGGAATGAAGTTAGTCTTCTCATCCACCATATATTATATAGAGGAAAAAGATCCCACCTCTATTACTACTTTTGTGGTAATTTGTAAATTCCTTTCTTTGGAAATTAGCTCAAATCAGAATGCTGATATTTTTGCTGAACCTTCCAATTTTCTTCCAAGTTAAATTTCCAACTTTAGTAGTGCAAACTTCTAACCTGGCTGCAACAGTGATGTTTGACACCTGAGGGCTCTCCCCATCCCCTCCATCCCTCTCAACAAAGCTCATCTACTTGCTGGCACCAAACCCGACTCCATGATATCTAATTCATGGAGCATCTATTGTTCAAACGTCTCAAGAGCGCGGATGTCCACAGAAGTCTGCAACAACACAAACTCAAAACACTCAAACAACTGACTCTAATCTCAATGCTGCAGAGCATGAAATTGCAGAAGCAATCTGCACCCAAGGAAAATAAATGAAGGAAGCCCACATGCACAACCCATTAATGGAAACTAACTAGCTTTTATGTCTGTTACACATGGTTGACAATCAACAAGAGTAAATTGACACAATGAACAATTGCGTTGATAAACAAAATGGTATTATTTAAAACAAAATAAGGCATTACAAGCCATAAATTCCCTGTTTTTATCAGAAAACACTTGACATTGTACCATAGAAAGCAAGCAGAATTCTCAGCCTCACCCAGACACCAGATGTTTCGAGAAGAGAGTTTAAACGGTCGGACCACATGAGGGACAAATGGAAAGCAAGTTGTGGTCACCAATCCAGCACAATTAATCCGTGGAAAGTAATTCAGTAAGAAGGCTGCCTTCAATGCCCCTGCCACAACCATGGTCCAGGGAAGCAGTATCTCTACCCAGTTCTTGCATATTCTCAGCTTTAAATTATGTTTGTTTGATGTGAATGGTAGTGTCACACCTCTTTTTAAGATCTGTACGTTCTCTCCAACAACAGTTTTGTACTTAATAGCTGTTTTTATGTTTTTTTCAAAAAATGCAGCTGGCAAACTTCTAGTCTACCATGTTGAAAACAGTTGTATAATCTTCACAATATTGGCATGATTTTATATCTTATCTCCCTTATTGTAAATATTTTTCTAAAACAATATAATTTTCATTTTTTAAATCAAACAGAACTCTCCAAATGCCTCCTTGCAGCTGATGTTTTTATTAAGGACGAATATATTGTGTACAATCAAGCTGAAACACATGCAATTATTTAGTAACAGTGAATCTTTTATCTAATATAATTTGGAAATGATCACAAATGACCAAGAATAACTTCACTTGGGAGAGCCACACGCTATGTAAATTTAGTCATCATTGACTTGCAAGGTAAAACAGTTGATGGTGGCTGGCCAGAGAAGCATAATGATGTTACCGATTAAATCATTGGTAGATCCATAATTCACAAACAATACTTCCAACAACATAATATCCACTGCATTTTCACCAATATGTAGGGTCATAGTCTAGGTCCTCATATTGGGTCCAATTGGTAAGTTCAATGTAATCTGCCCTTACTCTGTATATGTATATCAGTAATCAACAGAAATATTCTTATATTCTGGTTTTTGCCTTACACATTTTTATTTTTTCGAATTCCTTTTTGTAGTGAATATCCTATTTTCAAGAAAATTTGCTCTCCTTTTATATGTTTACTGTGGTGTCATTTTTTCAAATTTCATTTACTTTTCCTCACTGCTAGTTTAGATTTTCCTTCAACCTGTATTTGTATACAGATTTAAGGCGTTGCTTAAGTTACTTGTATTTTAACCAGGTTTGACCGAAACTTGTGCTGGAAGTTTTTCTTCCTTGGCAAATGTCTTCTCAATGATTGGAACAGTTGGGCCGCCTGTCACAATTATTGAAGCAAAGCTCAAATCAGTCCCTGAAATGGGTTATGATGCACTTTCTAAAATACCTCGTGGAGAGATTTGCATCAGGGGAAAAACTCTATTTTCTGGGTATTACAAGCGTGAGGAAATGACAAATGAAGTTCTGGTGGATGGTTGGTTCCACACAGGTAAAAGGCATGCAAATATTTAGTTTTATTAGGTTGTTTATGTATCTTGAATGACAGCAGTACATAAAAATAACTGATATCATTTGGTTTTTTTGATGGCGTACTTCGCTTACAAACTCTAGAAAGAGAAATTGTGAATTGAATGATGCAGGTGATATTGGTGAGTGGCAACAAGATGGGACAATGAAAATCATTGACAGAAAGAAGAACATTTTTAAACTGTCACAAGGTGAATATGTTGCTGTGGAAAATATAGAGAATGTATACAGTCGTTGCTCTTCTATTGCTTCGGTATGTAACCTACTCTGTAATGTTTGTTTGGAAGTTTACGAACAAGAAATTGGCTTCCCATTACATATATCTTGTTGGAAGTTAGATATGTTAATGAAAGGTACAAATGCTATCATCAAGTTATAAAAAAAATGAGGATAATTTTGGAAATACCGACATTAGCAACCGTCCAACATATTCTCTGCATTCTAAATATGAGAAGCTAGAAAAGCTGTAAAGTTGAAGTCAAAATTTTTGAAAATACCCAGGCTTTCATTTCCTTAAAGTGGTTAGTGTAATTGTAGATGGAGATTCAGTCCTTGTTTTGGGATTGCATAAGTATATGACATTCAAAGGGTAGTAAAACTATGCTAGTTACAGTCTGTTTTTCTAAAAACCTTTAGGCATCTACAGAATTTAGTTACGAAGAAACTAAATTTATAAAAGCTGACAGAAATATATACAATTAGGAAGATCCTGGTTTATTGTCATGCTCAGAAGTACACTCGTATGTATAGCATTTTCTTGGAATAATCAGCTGTGTGAGACAAGTGCCCTTCCAATCTTATAGCAATTGTACAAAATTAAGGAAATGCTGACAGTTAGATCTAAATCAGTTAATACATGATGCAGTTATGTCTAAACCTTGAAATATTTCACATCTATTGCACTTAGTCATATATGCAAAGCTCCCATCCAAAGTAATTACATGGAAATCCCATCATCAACCATCAACATGGAAGAAATATTTTTAGTGTAACACAAAGTTTAGTTGATTTATTCATTTGTTTCTCCTCGGACAGATCTAATTGATTGGTACCACAGCAATCTAATGTCCACAAGTTCAGGTGTTTATGATCGCATTAGCTTCATCAGGGGTTCAGTATAATAGATGTCACCTATTCAAATTAAATACTTCAGCTAGTAAACTGTTCAGCCTTGTACAAAAATTCTATTTACGGCAACTTCCTATGTTTATCATAGAGATCCAAGCGGGATGGGATTTTGATTATTTTGCATTCCCTAGTGCACCAAAGTCATCCCAATCAAAGCCAACACCAGTGAGTTAGTTGTTTTGACTAGCTCCATTAATCCTAGCATTAAATATCGATGGAATTGTTGGGAAAGTCCACATGAGATGAGATGGAGAATATTAATTAACAAGTAGATTGGCAGATTAAACATATTTGTTTCTCCAGTATATTTGGAATTTAAAGAAACAAATCATGGGAAATGTCAGAGATGTGAGAGAAATTAGACATTTCTAGAGCAATGAAAAGTACATTATAGAACCAGAGACAACATAGAACCACATCTTCCTAGAGGGTCTTGCCACATTTATGCACACAAAACATGTGCCGAGTCATGGATATTGTATGGTATTTCTTTTGTTATTTGGAATCTTAGATTAGAGTCAACAATTTATGGGACATTACATAGGTTGGTTGTGCTGTCAACATTGTTTGTAGACCTTGTCCCCTCCAACCTATGGTCACAAAAAAGATGCCTCCACATAGTATTAATTGCTCAATGCTTTTACTTTGCACTCTACCACCAATCATTTTGTGGCTTCACCAGAATCTTCACTATACCTTTCTTCAACTCGATGCATACATGTTTTGCCCTTGTAATTTTCAATTTGCCTCTCTTATCCTAGAGAATATAACCTGCTGCTATCCTTGGGTTCACTTTTGTTGTTCCATTAAAGCTCAATGTAATGTTGAGGGGGATGCCTTTTGTCTTATTTGGATATGACCCCCCTGATTACCCATACTAGTATTTTGTAAGTACTATGGTTTTTTGCTTTGTCTAATAACCCTTGAACAAGGGAATAAATTTTATTTTATATTAATACATAAATTTAGATTACCTATTTTATATTTTTAGTTTCAAATATTTAATAAAAGTAATTTTCTATTATTTAAATATATATTAAGTAGTTATTTGAGAATTTATTAACTTGGCATTAATTTTCCATGGTCCATTAGATTAAGATGCAAAGCTTCTGATTTACACTGTATGTTTTTTTGCTTGATGTTTCGGATCACACTCAGTGGTCCATGAGTGTAAACCAAAAGCTTTGCATCTTAATTTATTTAATTTTTAATATGTCAGAAGTGTGATTATTAACTATTGTAAGAGTAAATACATCTTGCATGGGTTAAGATAGCCTAATTAGATACATGCAAGCAATAAAGCACAATTAACCTAAATTAATCAGGGTTGGGAAATGATAAAATAAAAGGCTATTTTTAGGAATTAAATGCAAAGGGATAAGGAACTTAGCTTTCGGAACAACAATTAAGAATAAATGTTGATGTTGCTATGTATAGAAAATAATTGTGATAAATGTCTCAAGCTCTGTACAAACCGAGAAATACTTATGGGTAAACTATGAGGCCCTTTATATCAAACCCAAGCACTAAAAGAATGATTTAATGCATGTGATTAATTTAGTGGACTATGGACTCTTGAAATCTACTTCGCTCTAGTCTCCAATATCTAAAATGCACATAAAGTTAATATTTTAAAATACTGAGGAAGTTGTCAAATTACTCGGGTTGATGTCATCTAGATCAATCCCCTAAATTGATTGACTTTACAGCCTTAAAACAAATATTTGCAAGAGACCTATATATGGATTCTAAGGCAATGGATTCCGTTAAAGTTTCAAATCAAAATGTGCAAAGAATGCTTTAAATACCAAGACAACAATGAATAAGGCAAATGTGTACAAATTTGCTCTAATTAGTAGGAAAGGGTAGAGGAATTTGAAAATTTGGATTTTGAGTTTAAACCCAAGCCTTTCAAGATTTATGTAGGACAACGAAATGCAAATCTTAGGCCTAGGAGTAGGTGCAAGGAAGTCTAGGGTGATAATGGAGCAAATGTCTGGAAATAGGTGCAAAGGTGATAAAATAGAGATGGATAAAGATTGGGGAATGAACCAAACTTACCGCAAGAGTGTGCCACTTGTCAATATGTAATTTTATTAAGTGATTACATCAAAAGGATCTTAAAACTAAACAACTATTAAGTAATATTATTATTTTAATATTTAACTATTGTAAATAAATATATAACTATTATCCTAATTTATAAATTAATGTACACTTTTAGTTTGATATTGAGAGTATTTTGGGACCATACCCCATACAATTTATCCACTAAGAACCAACCGCAGTAGTACCACTGGCACCACATGCTCTAGCACTAAGATGTTACTTTAGGGATTTGAATTTGGGTCTGCATGGTGAGAACCCAATTGCCTGATCATTGAAGGACAACCCCTTTGACAATTTAAAAATTAATAAATTAAGAGTTTAATTTTTTATTTATTTATTATATTATATATTATCTGCACTGTCATCCCCAGATTTGGGTTTGGAGTCCCCCCTTTGTGGAACTTTGATTTTTTCAACTTGGATAAAAGAGTCAAGAATATAGAGCGAAAATCTATGGATTTTGTATGGATCTTATCCGTAGTTGCACAAAGACCCGTCGTTGACCCCTAGGGACGTGTCTTGGAGATTGAGACACAGCTGGAGACCTTACTGGAGACGTCTCCAATGGCAGGAGACTTCCAGCTGTGGTGTTCTGAAGATTCCCATTGTCTCCCACGCAAAAGGTGTTGACTCCCACACAAATAAAATAAAAATCTCTAAAAATTGAAAGTCACATGCACCGGGAAGATGGAAAACAAACACACCACAGAAGGGAAAATAGGAGTCAAAATAGAGCAGGAGTCAACGTGAGCTGGCAAGACCACAAGTATTTGTCATTTAGCTATTTGCAGCTCAATGCAAAACTCAAAAGTTGTTATATTTTTTACATTTTTGTTGTTCTTTGAATTTCTTTATGTAGACTTTGCGGTATACACAAGGGGGGTGAATACTATTAGATCCTTGAGAGTCGGGAAATTTCATATGATATACATTTTCTTTCTTCATTCTTGTGAGTATGTCTATATTCTTATTCCCATATATATAATCTATATTCACATTCTCATATATATAATCTATATTCACATTCTCGTGTATATAATCACATAGAATAGCAAAAGAAATTTCAGTGTTGAGAGTCCAACTTGTTGGTTGGGTCATTGCCTTCAATTTCCATGTACACTTTGTCTATATTCATATTTAGTTTTACAAACATACACCACTTTTGAGATTTTCAATAAATTACTAAACTATGTTTAAAATATCAGCGTCTCCAAGTACCCCCCATCTCCTATTTTGGAAAATAGCCGTAATAGTACTGGTACCAGTCACCGGAGTTTCCAAGTACCTCCGTCTTGGTGCAACCTTGATTTATCTATATGATTGCACTTTTACTTGTCCATCTTTTAATTGTGAATTGTTTCAACCTAAGTAGCCGATCCTGATTTTGGTTCGGACTCGGATTCGGGGATTTGGCAAAAAAAATTTGGGCTGGATCCTGATTCAACGGGTATATATATAGACATTTTCGATATATATATATATTCATAGATTCCATACATGTAACACGTCAATGCTCATTCATCATTAGTTCAAAACTTCAAACATATAATGATAATAATAAGAAGTTAGAAGTGCGGTTCTCATAAAATGATAAATCCATAACTGCCAATATATGATTATATCATATTCATACTTTGCAAAAGTCTCAAAGTGTCATTACATGATGAACAAAGCAAAAATGTTGAAAAATGCTTGAGAGATGAATGAATGACCACCAAATGTATGCTTTACTGGTCGAATTAGGATTTAGAGGCTTTTTAGTTTTAAAAAAGAATAAAAAATTGGCATGTGTGGTCCGTTTTTGGGCACCCACATGCTCAGATTCTCATGGATTCCTCCAGAATCTGGGCGGAATCTGAGCAGAATCAGGATCCGAGGCATATCAGAGGGATCCGGTAACATAGGTTTCAACCATGGACTCTTTAAATAATTGAACCCAGGTATTCCCAGTGCACCTGCTACATAAGTGTGCCTATCATTGGCTTCTAGCTTTTCCCTGATGCCGATTCCACAAGTGAGTTCCACCTGCACAATCTGATCCAAAAAGATTGCAGAATGAATAACTGCAAACAAGCTACTCTCAAATCAAAGCACCTCTGATTTATTCTTGGGTAAAATATAGGATCTGTTTTCTAGTAAAGAGTGCTGAGGATTATCTCTAGCAAAAAACAGCTGTTTAGAGTTATAACAAATTGAAGATTGGTTCTACTTCCTAAATTGGGCATTCCTCAGGATTGATGGAAAAACATCAACAACTAAACAGCTACTCGAATATTTACCTTGCAGATTGATCTTGGAATAGGTAGGTTGTCAAATTGATCATGAGGTCGTTGGTGAGATTAAAAAGGCACGCGCTGCACACTATGCTGATTTTCCTTTTAAAATTGGAAACCTAAGATCTCAAAGTTCTACAGATGCACAAATATACTTAATTGGTGACAAATTATACTCAATACAATAGAGAGGGTTAGGTGCCAGACCATTTGCAAGCCTATAAATATAAAATAATGATACATTACCAACATAAAGATTTTCTAGAGGAAAGGAGTTACAATAGACTGAATCCATGAAGAATTTCAAGGGAGAACGAAGCTGAGAGTTTTGCTTCAAGGGGAAGCAATGTTAGCTAAAATGTTCAAAACAAGAGTTCCATTGCAGGCCAATGGAAATTGCAAAGGTAAATTGTTTTACAGGGCCCCTAAATGGTTAAATCATTTTCCTATCCACAAAGAACATTACTTATGGTGTCAGTGCAAGCCATCCCAACAAGGAGGAGAAATCAATTCCAGTTGAATAAATCTAACATTGTATGATTTCCTTATATACTTACTGGTGCATTTTCAAGTTTCAACATCCTCTTATCATGCTTCAATAGCATAGCATTTCCTATGCTCTCACAAACACTTGCAGATGTAACAGATACTCATCTCAAAAATGGGGAATTTTCTCTTTTATGGAACAAGCCACCTAACCTACTACCACTACAATAGTACCCTACAAGCAGTGTCCTAGATACCATCTTCTATAAAAGTGTACAAACCACTAGTGTTTCGATTCCTAGTGCAAAAACAAAGTTGTGTCAGGTTGCCTCACCTTCCCAACCCATGAAAACAGAAGCTTCAGCTTTTATTTCTCCACGTCTCTCAATTTCTCTGCACCACTACCACAGATAAGAGTATTGCCATCCCTATCTCATGCTTGAACTTTGTAATGGCCCTCGATTGACCCTACTGAGATCACAAATGAATAAACATATAATAAATTATCCATTGTAAAATATCAGTGTGTGTATATATATATATATATATATATATATATATATAGGATTTGCAAAGATTCCTTGTCATTAAGTTATTCAATATATACATTAATATACTAGCAATAACATTAATAATTTAATGTATTGATACAAAAATTAATATATTAATATTATAAATGAATGTATCGAAACAAATATAAATATATTAATATTATAATTATATAATTATTAATATATTAACATTATTAATATACTAATGAAGCGACTAGACAGTCGCACCCCCTCGGGGGTCTGCTACTAGAGTCGCAGCCCCCTAAGAGGGTGCGACTGTCGCATGCCGTGGGAGGGGCGTGACTTGCCTCCCCGGTTATATATAGGGGAATTAACAAACTTAAAAGTCGGGGAGAATATGACAGAAAATAAGGATCGAGAACAGCAAAAGAGGCGGTATACAAGATATTGTAAGTATTATTATTATTATTATATATGTGTGTGTGTGTGTGTGTGTGTGTGTGTTTATTCCAGATTTAATAAGGATATTGTAATTTGGACATATATATATATATTCTCTAGATGTCATATCTAAGTTAAACAAAAGTAATTCTCTTATTTAATTAAAAATAACATGATGTTGTAATTCAAGATTATCACAAGAAATCTCAATCTCAACATTGAGAATTTGAAGGGGATTAAGTCCCTGCTAAGCCAGTATATACTGATGACCCACATATGCATATGTAACCAAGCCTTGGATAGAGGAAGCCTCTTCCAAGAAGATGAATGGACCAGATAATGGTCAGCCTATAAGCCCTGAGTGATGCGCTCCAAAGGACGACGGCAAGATCGGTCCAAAGGACTATAGAAGATCCTTATTAAAGGTCATGAGCCCGACCTGGTAGACTTTGCTTAGGAAGTCCCTAAGGATGCGCTCCAGAGGACGACGGCAAGATTTAATCAAAGGATCAAAAAGGGTCCTTATTAAGGTTATGAGCCCGACCTGGTAGACTTTCATTGGGAGGGATTAGTAATGGGGTAGATAGCTAGTTAATTAGTTTTTGTATATATTTAGTTTCAAATTGTTCTTGCTAATATCTCTTTTGCAGGTTCACCCTCAAAGAAACGAACCTGGAATACTAGGGACATTGCAAACTTGAAGGTTTTCGATATTCAGATCCCTTTTTCAGTTTACTCAACAATGGATTTTATGAATGTTTCCTTCAAGTATAACCTAAATCTAAAAGTAATACATGTTCCCATCTGTTGGATTAGGGACTACAAGTCTTACACAAACCATAATCACAAGGATGACACAAAACTTGTGTTTTAAAGCATAGGGAAAATTCCAAGAGGGATGATAGAAATGGGAATCAACAATGCGCTTCTAGAAACTAAACCAAATATGATCAATGTGGAAGCTACACCAATTAGGTTTGAATATGAATATAAGAAGATAAAACAGGTAAGCATGTGAAAACAGAAAAAGCAAATAGGAGTGGGGATAAACTATAAAACGACAAAGCAAATAGTGATGGATAGTGACAAGGGATTCCAAATATTTTGTACCTCAGCTAATTTAGCAATTGAAGAGGGTGTTGACAAATATGGATAAGATTTGAAAAATAAAGTATAAGAACATGGCAATTGAAATACTGTAGAGTTAGTAACGTGAAGGTGCCATGGAGGGTAACAGACTTGTGATCCAACGACCAGAACCTACTCAAAGGTTACATATTTGATATGTGCACGAAAATTAAATTAAATGAATATTCATAGAGAAAATGAAGTACTAAAAAGATGAATTTAATTGAGTGAATAAAGTCCTGTGGTCCTGAGTTGTGTCATGGTGGATTTTGATTATATTAACTAAGTTTATAAAAGTGTAGATAATTTTCCAAAGGGCAGTTAAACTTGAGCAAGCTAAGTGGGCTTCATCTTAGTGAAAACTCCATGGTGAAAGTGTGCTCGAGTTGGAATAATACTAAGATGGGTGACCTCGCTGGAAGTCTTGATGCTTCACCCCTGTGAGCATCACCTATGTGCAGGGATTCCTAACTGGACCATTCATGCTCATGAGGGATGAGTGCTTGTTGTCACTACTCGTGAATATAAGTCAATGAGATAGACTATGCAGTTCAATCCTGATAATACAATGCAAAAAACACAAACTACTTGTTAATGTACATAGCTTAAATATTCATTCTATTTTGACGTTAGGAGACATGGAAGAAACAATTAATATCTTAAGTTCAATTAAGGAGGAGAGACATCATCTCTGAATTTGTTTCAGTTTTATTTTTAGTTTTTCATACCTTAATTTTTTAATCAAGCATAGATTTGTGATCATTGCATTTTTGTGTCATGATTTATTTATAGTAGCACAATATGACTTGCTTGGTTTTAGATTCTTTCATCCTGTTTTTCTTTGAGGTTTTCTTGTGATTTTAGCATCTTTGGTTTTGTTATTTGCGAGAGTAATTGGGATATCTCGTTCAGATATTTTGATATGGCCTTTATCTGAGGCTTGCTTGTGATTTTGGAATCTTTTCTTTTGCCATTTTCAAAGATTGATCAGGTAATCTCATCTAGATATATTGGAATGGCCTTTATCTGAACTTTACTTGTTGAGAGGTTTATCTCATAATTCACTTGAAAGTATTCAGAGGTGCAATTATTAGTAATTACTGACTCAAGTCATATTCCTTACATGGTTTTTTGAATTTGATCAATTTATTAGTTTCTATTCTCCATCAATGTTTACAAAAGGATCAATTATTTATATCCACTTCATAGATATACACAATTAATCATTTGTATTTTCAAGTCGGTTATCCGTGCAGAGCCCATTTTTGCTTCCGAGGGCTTTTTTAGTAAGTTTGATTGCCACTCACTGTGTTCATTCCAGGAGCTACCTTCTTTATTATTAATGCAATTACCTCTTTATTGAGAAAAAAGAGTGTCATTCACACAATCCATTGTAACATTCTAGTACTACATGTTTCATAAAACTCTAAAGGCCAAGTTCCTAAAGTCGCTGAAAAAACACAGTGAAGATGGACATAAATTGGTTTTGCAAGCTGCCACAAGGGATGACCCTGGTGAAAGAAATAGGAAATATCATTTGAAAGGAGTGTGTGGGAAGCTTGTCCAATTAGCCAGATAAATTTAAAATGCACTTTCTATTAAAGAGAACATTTTATACAAGCTTCAGAAGTAGGAAGACTTACATTACTCGTATATTCAATATGCACGGTGTGCATATGTGATCTAATACTTTGAATGGATAGTTAAAAAAGCTGGTCTTTGTGCTAGGTGTATTTGAAATGACTAGCCATAATGCTACCAATCTTTTACATGGAAAGACTTGGATGGTTTATCTTTCGTTGGGCTTGTGTGAATTCAATTAAGTTGAAATAATTTGTTATTTCTAAATTGGCTTTAGTCATAAGCAGATTTTTCCTTCCCACAATTCTGATTTATAGTAGTAGGTTAAGCAAAATGCTAAGTAGTTGATGGATAAAACTTTATTTAAAAAGTAATATTGTGGGATATTGTCACAATTTATACTGCCTTATTATTGAAATTTGAAGTGGTTAGAAATAACAAGATTGATTTCTCTTATTCATGATCCAATATACCGATATCCTCTATACAATTTCTAATTCATTATTTATATGTATAAATCTTTTCTTCTATTCATGGGCCAATATATCAATGTGCTGTATAAATTTTCTAGATAAATTTTTGAAGGAACTTCACTATCAGTAGATTCTGCTATTTTAATTCGTTTGGATCTGGTGTTGATATGTCAATTTTCCAGATATGGGTTTATGGAAACAGCTTTGAGTCCTTTCTTGTAGCCATTGTTATCCCTAATCCACAAGCACTTGAAAGCTGGGCAACTACGAATGGGGAAACTGGAAATTTTGAATCTTTATGTCAAAATCCAAAGGCAAAGAAATATATCCTTGATGAACTCAATGCAACAGGGAAGAAGCACAAGGTATTTTGAATTTTGACAATAGCTTAGATGGCAGTATTCAATTTATAGATTTTTGTCTTGGATATATCAATTATAGTATATTTTTATTAATGAATCTGTCAATTTTAGTGTTTTTTTATCATGTATCTGTCAATTTTATTTCATAATTAGGTAGGAAATATCATTTTTCACTCATTTGTTGTTTTTGTGAAATCTAGCTCAAGGGTTTTGAACTGCTAAGAGCAGTTCACCTTGAACCTAATCCTTTTAGCGTTGAGAAAGACCTGATTACTCCAACTTTTAAAATGAAGAGGCCTCAATTATTGAACTACTACAAGGTAAGGCAATTGAAAATATACTTTTGTTTTAACTTCAATCATTAAAGGCACTAAACCTGAACTTGTATAGATATCTGTCATCTAAACTTCCTTCTAATGAAGCTGTGAGTTTCACATTTTGCAATTGGATATACAAGTTATTAAGTACTCCATAAGGTTCTTATGAATCCTCTTCTTGTTCATGTAGGACATAATTGACGACCTATATAGAAGCTGCAAGTGAACCAAGAAACATGATCAATGTGTATGTAAACAACGTTTCTATAATAGATATGGGCATTTGCTTCATTGATATTCAAGACATAAAAATGTTGTGATTATGAGAGAGATTATGTATATCTAATTCAATATTGTCTAAAATTTATCGACTACTATCAATTTATTCTATTACTTTCGTTCTGCAATGTATTTTTGTTCATGATTGTTCCTATATTAAATGGCCTATACTAAGTTGCATTAGATAAGGAATTTTCAACAGCCAAATCGTTTGTTTTGTTTTCTTATTAAGAAAAATATTACCTAGGAATTATCTAGGTCACGCTTTAACGAAATTTCATTTCTACTTACTTTTATTATCATTTTTTTTCAACTATGAGAATTGATGCTCATTTAAGTGGTATGTCATTAGCTTCCCTATTTCTTTTAATGAAACTGTGAGAGGAGCACAAAAACAGAAGATTAAGTTTGTCTTAATGTCATACATCGTTCAAGTAGAATTTATTTCTACATTCACCATTGATTAGTTTAGAATGTATCCCTCCCTTCTCACCTTGATTTCCCCTCAAAACCCCACACCCTTGTGGAGGTGGGGATGAATTTGAGTTAAAATTTAAACTTAGTGTTCCAAGGGAAATTTAGTATTACAAGCAATGGTTGTGTTATATGAAAGTCTTATTGCTCCATAATCATGGGGACTCCTTTCTTTACCTATGATGCACCAACGAGGCTAAAGCTTTGGATTTGTTGGAAATTCTTCAAATAGTTATTAAAAGTACACTGTGGGGAGAAGTAGGTTATTTATTGATTAGCCAAGGGATGTTGAAAGGTTTTATAGAGAATTGGAAGTTGAACATCATCATTTAAGAAGCTTTGGCTTTCGAAGCCTCTTTAAGGACTATTATGTTCTTACACTATTTTCAAGAAGCTAGCTCAATGGCAAATGCTAGAAAAGTTCATTTTCTCTTCTACAGAGGTCAACATTGTCTATTGATCCTAGCCAAGGATTGAAGAACTTTAAGAGACTCTAGCCTTGTCATTTGATAATTTCTTGTTTAACTATAAATGAAGTAGAATAGAGAGTTAAAAGGAGCTAAATCTTGTTTTAGTGCTTACAAGTTGCATTGATTACTCTTAAGGCAATCTTTTAGCTACTACACATATGTGGCACATTGATAGAGTGCCATTTACCCTTCTTTTAGGTGTTGGTTTGGATGCTCTATCATAAAGCTTATTAATGATGGGTCCTTTTAGCATCAAGGGGTGTCCCCTCCCATTAAGGTTTAGTTGAATTCTCAAAGCATATATATTTTAAAGCCTCCCCTTTGTTTATTTAGTTTTGACCCTTGTTTGTGTTGCATGGAGGAAATTAAACAAGTTCCATGTCATTGCACAAAATAAAGTGTGCTATAGTTGGTAGCATTGAGAAGCTCGAAGTGAAGCTTGTGGTTTGAAGGTTCTCCTAGAAATAGAGAGTAGGGCATGAGGAAACATTCACTCATATTGTTAGGGCACATTTACATTAAAATGATTGTCTTTAGTTTAACATATGGGATGGAAGATAAATCAAATGGATGTTAAGATTGATTTTCTTAATAGTATGATTGAGGAAGAAATGTATATATAGTAGTCTCAAGGCTTTGGGGAAATGAAAAGGAACCCCTTCTTTTCACACATGAATGCCTTGTATGGATTCAAACAAGCACCAAGAGCTTGGTATTTTGAGATAGATAAATATTTGCAAGTATGGGCTTCACCAAAAGTGAAGTAGATCACAATTTTTATTATATAATTTCTAGGATTGATTTGCTTATTTTGTTGTCATGTGTAGATGGTTTGTTTATTATAAGAATAAGAAAACTCATTGTAGGGTGCAAAGTTAGATTTAGTTATTGAGCTTGAGATGAACATTGACACGATGCATTACTTCTTAAGTTTAGAAGTTCACCAAAAACCAAGGGAAACATGTTTTGGTTAGGGTAAGTATTTGATTGAGATTTGAAGCGGTTATGGAAGATTACAAACTTATGGTCACACTTGTGATCAATGATTTAAAAAAGGGTGATGGTACAAGCATTGATAAGTTCCTTAATGGGATTGGTCAACATAGACTAGATATATGTTTTGTAGTTAACACCTTGAGTTGATCCATGGTGGAACCAAGGTAGATGCAGTGTGTAGCAACAAAATGTGTGCTTAAATACTTAAGGGGTGGAATCGAGTATGGTTTGAGATATATTGGAGATGGTGAAGTAAAATTGCAAGGGTATATAAACTCAAATTGGTTAGACAGAGCAATAGATAGGAAGAGCACCTCAAGGTGTTGCTTTAGTTTGGGTTCAATTAGAAGTATAGTTTTTGACACTAGGTCAAACTTGGTCGAAAACCTGGTAGTCAATGCTATCAATTGTGAGCCCATTTGGCTTCACGTGTTATTTGTAGGATTGATTTATCAAGAGTTGGATCACATGGTTATTTACTATGATATTCAAAGTTATCTCAAACTCTCTAAGAATCTAGTGTTTTATGATAGGTCTAAACAAATAGGGATTAGATGTCATATCACTCATGACAAGATTCCAAAGACGTTAATTAAGCTTTGCTATATATCCACAAATTAAAAATTAATAGACATTTTGATGAAGTCCTTAACAAAAGGGAAGTTTGATAGCTTGGGTAGAAACTTTTGTATAGGTTCAGCATAAAGATGTCGCAAGTAATTGAAGCTAATATATTTTACATTTTTTTTAATAAAAAGGAAAATCCTTTCATTTAGCTAATTAAGTCTAATTAATTGTAGTTGGGGGTAACCACATAGCCTAAGCAATTGGTACGATTGTGCTAATGCTTCAGATTCTTCCCATGTAGGTCCAAGGATCAAATCTTGTTGGCCAAGCTAACTTGATGGGTGTGGCTTACAGGTTGTTGCACCCACCCCTAGGGGACTAGTGCAGATGTGTATTAATGATTTAAACTTATCTTTCAACTCATTTCTTGCATGAGATAAGGAACTTTTTTTAAAATTAATGATAAATTTAATGTAGTTTGATGGACAATGTTTAGAGTTTTCTTGTATTTTGAAAGTGTATTTTTTGTGCATTTCTTTTTATACTTCAGTAATTCAAGTTCCAATTGTTGTGTGATTGATACATTGTTAAAAAGTAATTTGCAGGCATAGAACATTAAGACTCCAATTGCCTTTTATGAAAATTTGTAGTATGATAGAAGTTTGATTCCCATATTGTTACTTTGTCAATCCTTATTGTAAACAGGATTTTGCTTCGAAGGGGATCTACAATAACCTAGTATTGTTGAGTTTAATGCTATCTTTCACTTAGAGCAAAAGGGGGCTTAAGAAAGCATTTTGGATGTTGAACTTAAGAAGAGGTGCTTGCAATAAATTGTGGGGTGAATAGTGAAAGAAACTATGGTTAATGTCTTTGCAGTGAGTGGCAATGTTAGTAAAGATCGCTAACTTTTTATGCTATTGCTCATTTTTGTGAGTTAGGCAAAAGGAGAGATTTTAATTTTTTGCAATACTTCATTAAATAAAAAATAATATATGCAACTACCTATGATATAGAAAATCTAAAGGAAATGACAAAGATGAGCTAGAAATTGTGGCCCAAAAAATTCATTGAATTTAACTAATTTGTAACAAAGTAAATTTACTAAATATTAACAAAATAAGCTATTTAAAACTTTCCACAAGCCATCAAGTTAATAATCAAGTCTTGCCTAAATTGAGTACGGTTTTTTTTTAATATTTCAAAATGTTTGCAAACAATTTATTGGGATGTCTACACCACTAAAACAACAAACAAATCTATTTCAATAGTGAAGAAAGAAGAAAATGTAATTTCATAAAAGTTGGCAAAAAAATGTAAATACACGTGAAATAATTTTAATAATGACCAAAAATAACATTGATAAAATTCATGTAATTATTTTGGTGAAAAATGTGGTTGACATAAAATTGCAAAAAAGAGTGATTATTTGTATTAGTTTGACATATTTATGACAAGAAAAAAGACACTTAAAATCATTCAAGTCTATTTGAAAGGTATTTTACAAACAAATCAATTCTTGAAAAATACAGTCAATGAAAGTTAGACACATAATTAACTCAAATTAATCAATAAACCATTGTTAAAATTTCCAAGGATGAAATCATAGGACAAGCATCAAGTTGTGTGAATATGTGGGAGTTCCGTTAAATATTTAGCATAAAGACAAGTAATAAAGCAAGAATTAGGTTTTAAAAGTCTAGTAAGCTGTACAATTGTAAAGAGAACAACATTACTTTGAATAGATCTGACCAAGATTGAAGGTTTAATTGATTGCTTGATTTGACAACAATCTGGAGTTTGAAAAGAGGACTTTAGTTAAGTATTCCAAATATCAAATTGTGTTTCACTCGAATCTCTAACCTTGAACAAGCTTTGGGAATGTATTTTTGTAGTTAAGGGGGGTGCTATTAAAAATCAAGCTCATGGGAAGGTGACATAGTCAATGGTTGGTGCTTAAATGTTTTGCAGGATTAATTTAGACAAAATTCACTATTCAACATGTGAATTTTGTGACCACTACAACCCATACTTCTAGGAGGTTTACAGACAGAGGGACACAAGGACCAAGGGCCTAAATTTAGGGATGACAAGGGAATGATGGTGGGGCAACAATAGGGGTGCAACGTTGATATACAAATTGAGTTGAATCAAAATTTTAAAGGCAAATTCTATAATATAACATATGAATGAGTGCCTCATGAAAGGAAAACACATTTTCACAAATTTTAAAGGTTGTAACTAGTATGCAATGGCATGTGATGTATAGCATGTGATTAAGTGACATCTCTAAAAAAAAGTGGCAGAGGTGGTGATGTTGTGGGTTTCATCAAACCCATTTCAGTCATTATTTTTCCAATTGCATGACCAATATGATGAGCTTGTGACCATTGCATAGAAAAAACAATGCTAACAAAACACCCAAAAAGAAGAAAGTTGCAAAGAGTCTCAAACAAGTAATGACAAATGTTGCAAGGGATTCACAATTTGGCTAAAAAATTGTATTTTTGAAAACCCACTTGTCATTTTTCTTTTTAGTGAAACTGGAGTGTATCATTATCATATTCAAATTCTTTATCCATACAATTTTGAGTACTTACACAGCACTACCTTTCTTTCTAGTTTTTAGCTTTTTGAAATATTATCTAGATTTTCTTGGTCTCTAATAGGTCATTTTATATACGATATAACTACTTTATATAGCTATTGTGTTCTTTTAATTAAGAAACACAATTAGATCTTGTTGTGACATTTTCACACCATCAACCCATTGTAAATGAGGACCCCCTTTTTATGATTGGTAGTGGAGTAGTGGTCTTAGCGAGATTTAGTTTTGTGACAATTCCAGAGTCTCGAAGTCAGTGAGATGAGTTTGAGAAACTTTAGGTACAAGTCATGTCCACCTAATAGTCAATGCATTTGAGAGAAACAAAGTTGTGAGCAAGAAATCCAACATTTAGTCAAGTTCGAGGAAGAGTCGAGTTTGAGATGGAGATGGAGATGCTCCAGGATGAAGGAAAATTGTGGCAAGATCAAAGATGGCTTATACTTTAAGACTTCAAGCAAGTGCAACATGGAGAATTCAATATTTCTAGTATCAAAAAGTTGCAAGTCATTCAATCAGATCATTCCAAGTGTACATGTAGAGTCCACCTAGTGTCTCAACCTAACATGTTTTTCATTGGCCCACAAGGTGGCACTTCATTGTAATTGGATAAGCATTTAATGCTTGTAAAAGTTGGTTACACTAGGGTTGTGTTGGCATAAATTTGGCCCTTGATCTTGAATCGATCTTGACCATTCATTGTACTTCAACATCTATAAAAGGCAAGGCCTTATCATTTGTAAAGGGAGATTTGGTGAAATTGTTGCTAAAATGTTGCCAAAGCAATTGTAGATTCATTGTTGATTTCATGGTGGATTACTTGTGGTATTTTGGAGTGTCACATGATTTCATACTTCTCACTTAGAGAAGGATTTTATTTATGTTGAATAGAAGTAGGAGTAGATGAATGGAATATATTGTTGTTGGTGAATCATGGGGAAACTAGTGTTCATACCTTTTGGTACTCGTTGATTGCAAGTATTTGTGTAAGGTTAATCTGGGTCTTCTTCCAAGCATTTAACTTCAATTGGAACTATTCATTTGGATTATGTCATCATTGGGTATTTGAATGAGTATTGACAAAACTAAAATCATCCATGCATACTTAGAAGCAAGCACCCTTCTTAGCATAGTTGATTTGACGAAACAAGGACTAGTTAGAGTCTCACCTCACCATTATTAATCTCTTGCATTAGAGAGTTAGCCTAGCTTTCTAAACTCCTCATCTTTTCTCAATTTGTTTGGTTACATATAGTTGAAGAGCCATCATTGCCAAATCATTCCAATTTGGAAAGTTGATATCCATCGAATGAATAGTGTAAGTCCTTTTGTGATGCCCAACATATCTCATTATACAACTGAGTTAAGTCCACAATTAGAAGGAACCTTGGGTTGTTTTAGTTGATCACACAATCATATACATTGTTTAGCATCTAAGCTTCATTATTCAAGAGGATTTGATATTCAATGTTTCATGATGAAATACAAAGTGTTTCATCCTACATGTTGGAGTGGTCGTTAAACTTACATCAACAAAATTGGCGCTAGAAGGAGGCTTGTTCAAGTCCATTAATGGAACTATCAACAAGTATGAGCTTTCAAGAATGCATTTTACATATGATACATCTCTTTGAAAAGTTGAATTTTTTTTTTAAGTGAAAAAGTTGAAAAATTCAAAATAAAAAGGGAAAAGTTGAAAAATCCAACAAAAAAAGGTGAAAAAGTTGAAAATCCAAAAAAAAATTGAAAATTGAAAATTGAAAAAACAAAAAGATATCTTGATGGAGGGGCAAACATTTCATTGGTCAAGTGTTCAAGATAATCATATTCTTCAGGTAAGGAGGGCTTTGAGTACATAGTTACGCAAATTTGCATATACAACGAATGCAAGATTCATGAGACGACTGAGCACAATGAGTTGAATTGCTTAACATTTTTTCAAGAATAGAATTTGCATTTCAAAGAAAGATCTTTTTGTGGGATTTTCCAAAACTAGTAGATCCTTAGCCTCATGATTTTAATATCCCAAAAGTTAGAATCGAAGCATTTGCAAGGCTCAAGGAGGAAATTGAGAGTAGAATCATATATAGAACTGGATTAAGCCTAGAGGATATATTATGGCCTTGTTGTAGGGTCCATAACTCATCTCATTCATAGTTCGCTTCTCCAACATGCCATGATGCTATTAAGCAAGTCTGGTGCTAGATTGGATTATTTGAGTGATCAGGATATTGTACAGACAAAAGTTAGAGTGCATGCTTGAACAAATGGCTTTGGGATCAAAACCATTCGAGGGAAAAGAAAACAAGTTACAAGAAGTCAGCAAGATTATGTCCAATGACCAAGGTACTCAAGTGGAAGATAAACTTTCATGCATTATATCACAAGCAAAATGTATTGATAGGGAAATCAAGGATGTAATATGATAAATCCAAGGAAGAAAAATGGTAACAAATGTTCAGATCAACATTTGCAAACACTTGAGCGAAAATTACAAATTGTAGTCTCAAAAGAAGATCATCAAGGGTATGAAGTAGAAGACTTATCACAACAAAGAGAAAATGATTCCAATATGTCTCAAGAGAGGGAAATACTTGGTGGATTTTCACTCATGCTACAAAAGGAGATTCTTGAGAATGAATTGCAAGAAATTTCAAGTGTTCTTGGAGATGAAGACAATCTAGTGGACATGTTGGATAAGGAATTATAGGTTATCATCTATAAATCTAAGTATGAAGAACAATTCAAGGGAGTGCTCAAAGACATCATCACCACAATTTTTTTTGAGGGGTGTTGAAAGATCTCATGGAAGTACAAAAGAAATCATTACCAAAGATGTTCCAAGATGAACAAGTTGGTGCAAGAGGCATGATTTACCATCAAATTTGAACTCTCGATGCATTTCCACTCAAGATTGAACAACTCGTGAAGATACTTGAAGATTCGCCTATTAATGAATTCGTGACTTTTAAAGATATCATCCTTGATGAATATCCATCCACACAACTAAAAGAAAGTTTGAATGAAGAATTGCAAGATGTTCCTAAAGAAGAATCAGTTGGAAACCTCAATTCAGATGAAGTTTCAAGCATCCCTGGTGAGAATATGCAAAATGTGCCAAGTGATGGGCAAGATTCTCCCAGAGAAGAAAAAGATATAGAACAATTTGAGGGGTACTACAATTTGATATTGCATTTGGAGAGAAATTTGAGGAAATGTTTGAAGATCAATTTATCAAGGATGCATGGTTTATACAATACAAAGATGAACAAGTGGAGGAGGTATCTCATTGGCTTGAATTCATGATCGATCATGTATTCTCAACTTACAAGTTCAATTTCGACGCAAGTGGAATGGTACACAATCAACTCTGACCTCCCAAGGTTGTGGATGATCAACAAGAATTTGAACAACAATCTTCATTCAAAGATGAAACATGCTAAGTTATTTCTTTCCCTACTTCTAATGTTGAAAGTTATCATTTTGATTATAAAAATGTAGGAAAGACAACTTGTATTTGGATTGATCATGGACCTTATGAATTACCTCAACTGTTGTTTTTACACTATGTATTTCCTAAGTTTGAGTTTGAGGTGGTAATTTTTTTCTCAAAATACAAGGATGAGTTTGCAAGAATGAGATCCATCACCCAAGCCTTGTTATTACTAAACATTTTGAGGAACCATGTTAGATATTGTATATATTTAGATCTTTTGAGTATTGTCTCTTTAGTGTTGTGTACATAGTTAGAGTAGGTTCGTCTTGCGCCATTTGGTTTTGAGAAGCTAGGATAGGTTTCCTTTCCATTTATTTTAGTTTAGTTGTTTCATTGAGCCTAGTGGTTGATTTGCCTTGAGTCAGTTGGCTTGAGATTGTTAAGAGCCTCAATTTTAGTTGTTAGTCTTAGTTTTATTTTGGTCTATTTGTTTGCTTTCTTTCAATCATTTTAGTTTGGTTTGCTTTAGGGCATCTGTTAGTAGATCTGCCTTGAGTCATTTGACCCAAGAAGTGTAGTGGCTTAGTTGCTTAGTTTGTTTTAGTTTAGGTGTTCCTTCTTTGGTTAGTTAAGTTTTGAGGCATCCCATTTGTGAGAAATGTGATGATTTACAAGGTACACTTTGGTGTTCTCCTGATAGATTTGTTCAGTTTATTTCTTGGATATCTCTCTGTGAAGTTCTCATGAATTGGAGACTATTCCTATTAGCCTTATCATTTGATTAGGATTTGTCCTCAATTTGGATGGAGTCATCCATTGTTATTTAAATACCTAAGTCTTTTGATTACTATATATTACGCACTTAATTATTTGTTCTGATTCATTGGAGTCTCTTAGGAGAAGTTATAGTGAGTGAATAATATTAACTCTTGTTTCAGCACCACTATAATTCTTAGCCTGACCAAATTGAAAATGTGAAAATAAATAAAGAAATATCAAAAGAAAAGAGAAATGAAATGATATTTGGTTTGGGTATGCCAACATCCCTACATGTACTGAAATAAAAAAGGAAAAAAATACCAGGAGTAGGGCAATCTTGGTGAGAATTACAACAACCTTGCCAGGGCTATCGACAGCTGACAAGCAGCGAGGCTCTATCCATGATGCTTTTGAAATATGGATATTTTACATAGCTAACTGCAATAGATCTTAGGAAGTCTTTGATGGTCTTGTTGAGTAGAAATGAATACACTTGGACACACGTGGGTAATGAAAGATGAAGGCTCTTAGCTCAATTTTTGGTTTCTTCCATTTTGATTGCACTTCATGTTTTCTTTGATAGGTGAAAAGGTTTAATTAAAGATTCTAAGTCCCAAACAAGTTGTATCCTTGAAATTTTCAAGAATATTTATTTCGGGTAGGTGCTAGATGTTGTGACCTTTCACACCATCACCCCATTGCAAATGGGGACCCCCTTTTATTTGCTTGGCAGTGGAGTAATGGTCTTAGTGAGCTTTAGTTTAGTGGAAATTTCAAATTCTAAAAGTCAGTGAGATGAGTTTGAGCAACTTTAGGTGCAAGTCATGTCCACCTAAGAGATGGGGTGTTTGAGAGAAGTGAAGTTGTGAGCAAGGAATCCAACATTTAGTCAAGTCCAAGGAAGGGTCGAGTTTGAGATGGAGATGGAGATGCTTGAGGATGAAGGAAAACTATGGAAAGATCAAAGTTGGCTTCTACTTCAAGACTTCAAACAATTATAACATGAAGAATCCAAGATTTCAAGTATCAACAATTTGCAATTCATTCAATCATATCATTCTAGGTGTGCATGTGGAGTCCACCTAGTGTCTCTACCTAACCTATTTTCTCATTCATTGTAATTGGATAAGCATTTAATGTTTGTAGCAGATAGTTACTCTAGAGTTGTGTTGGCATAATATTTGCCCTTGATTTTGAATCATTCTTGGCCATTCATTGTACTTGAACAACTATAAATGGAAAGGCCTTATCATTTGTAAAGGGAGATTTGGTAAAATTGTTGTTAAAATGTTTCCTAAGCAATTGCAGATTCATTGTTGATTTCATGGTGGATTACTTGGGTTATTTTGGAGTGTCATGTGGTTTCATACTTATCAATTAGAGTAGGTTTTTATTTATGTTGAATAGAAGTAGAAGTAGATGAATGGAAGATATCATTGTTGGTAAATCATGGTGAAACTAGTGTCCATACCTTTTGGTACTTGTTGATTGCAATTATCAGTGTAAGGTTAGTTTGGGCCTTATTGCAAGCATTTAACTTCAATTGGAAATGTTCATTTGGATTGTGTCATTATTGGGTATTTGAATGAGTATTGACAAAATAAAAATCATTCACATGTTCGTAGAAGCAAACACCCTCCTTAGTGTATTTGATTTGGCAAAGCAAGGACTGATTAGAGTCTCACCTCACCATCAATGATCTCTTGCATTATAGAATTTGCCTAGCTTTCTAAACCCTTCATCTTTTTTCATTTTTTTTGGTTAGAAACAGTTGAAGAGACATCATTGCCAAATCATTTACATTTAAAAAATTGATATCCATTGAACGAACAGTGTAAATCCCTTTGTGATACCCACCATATCACATTAACAATTGATTTAAGTCCAAAATTAGAAGGAAACTTGGGGTTGTATTATTTGATTACACAATCATATACATTGTTTAGCATCTAAGCTTCCTAATTCAAGAGAGGATTTGATATTCGGTGTTTCATCGTGCATGTTGGAGTGGTCATAAAACTTGCATCAACAAATCCCTCATTTTACTTATAAATGTTATTCAAATATGGATTACTATATTTGTTCACATTCATAAAAACACATTTATGATCTATGCTACATGTTAGCATTAACCAGTAGACCTATTTTAAAAAATCTATGTAAAATACGATGGGAGATATTGTCAAGAAGAGTAAAACCTCAACATAATTGAACTTCAACATTTAAAGGTGAATGATACCATTGTCTCCATAGTAATTGAACCTTAACATAATTGAACATTAATATAATTGAGGTTAATGGCAACTATATAGGTTATTTCCTAAAGGTGGATGATACCACTACCTACATGGGTCTCTCTACCTTTGCAAGCATATTGGTTGATATTGACATCTCCATACCTCTTCCTGGGAATGTGGTTCTCATGGTTGCGGATAGGGCATGGAATCAATCTTTGGATTATGAGGGTCTCCGCTTTCAATGTCGTCAGTGCTTGTCTACTAGTCACGTGGCCATAAATTGTTCTCTCTCGTATCATAAAGGCAATACATCTTGGTGGAAGGACACTAATGGTAATCAATTGACTACCATGGCTTTTGATTCTTCCTTTGATGTATTTTCACATGCTAACAATGACTCCTCCCAAGATGATGCCCTCACTGCTCGTCCAGCTTCTTCTGGCCCTATGGATCCTACTCACCTCTTACTGTTGGTGCAACCCCCGCTGTCCACATGGACCCTTATCCACCTATTGCTCCTATAATGTTTTGACCTTTGAAAGTAGATGGCATGCAGCCTAGTCAACACTCTACCCCTTGTGTTGACAATCTCACAAAGACAATATCCCCACTTGCTCCCCCTTGTGGTGGGGATCCTAATGATTGTATTGTCTGGGCTATTCTCCAACATCATTGGAAAGATCATTCTTCCTTGTATTCTCTTTCTCTTCCCCACCTTGTGGGTGAAATGTCTACCCACTCTTGATGTGGGTTACCAATTGTTCTACTAATGTGATGTAGATGATTTGTTTTGGCTTTTGTTGCCTATGGCTTGTTCTTGACCAAGTTGTAAATGTTCTTTTTGGTTTGTCTTTATAAGGGCCAACACCCTTGTTTTGTTGTTGATTATATCAAAAACATTTAAATAGCTAAGAAAAATAATAAAGACACTTTTACAAACTAAATATACAAATGTATAGAGGTTTCCCTATTTCATATAAAATACATACATTAAATATTAAATATCTCTTTGTTGGCACATAGAGGAAGGTAATTGCTAGTATTAATGCAAATATACACATTTTGTAAAATATCGAGTGTAAGATATGGGAATAATAAAAGCCCCTCATTTTTTAATATTGATTAAAAAGGATAAGTGTAGATGATCATGAAGCAATTTTAAAGAAACAAATGTTGATGCAACAGTGAGATGTATTGTAAACCCGTACTTGGTATGAGAAGACTAAATGAACAAAGTGAAAAAAAAACCATAAAAATTGTATGCAAGTATTAGGCCAAAAATTCAAATAAACAAAGTGTATAAATTTGATGAAAGTATTAGAGGGGAAAAAATGTTATATAAAATTACTTTGCATTTGACTAACCATATCAAAGCATGAAGAATTGATGTTAGTGCCAGAATAATTATTACAATTGAAAAATACATAGATGGTTTGGTGGGATTACTTTTTTCCTACAAACACTTCAAGAAACAAAACACCATGCTGCAAAAATTTAGATTTTCCTATTAGCAAATACAAATACAATTCCACAAGATTATGCCAAACTATATTTTCTTAGAATTGCATTTTTTAATGAACAAAAACATATCAAAAGCAATCTAAGCATTGTTTGGAGATCTAACATATAAATTTTATTAAATGTCCAATGAGTGGAATGAAGACGTATGTTTGAAAGCATTAACAAGATAGAAGGTTGTATCAGTGATTCTATATTCAACGTTATAAAGTATTGACACAAAGACCCTACATATACCTTGGGATTCAATAGTTTTAAACCTCCTAGTCAAAAGAACCAAACCATAATTCTTCAATTTGTAACTACTTCATGAATCAACGTCATTTCAAAGGAACTGCACCCATTCAATATGAAAGAAGTAGACAGGCAATAGATCATAGAGGAGGATTGATATCTTTACACTTGCAATATTATAATGCATGATTTTAGCACCATGCTTATGTAACTACATGTGATAGTATCACATGTAAAGTTGTTTCAAGTAATTATGTCGCAAGTTCTTTAAGCCTTGTTTCATATAAAGGAGGAAGTTCATTGTAAATGATCATCTTTTGGCAAGGCAAGAAAATTTTGCCAATTTGTATATGCACTTTAAGACTTTGAGCTTAGATGTAAATCTGAATTATTTTCAATAAGAGAGGCGGGTTGTTTTGAGACTTTGAGCTTAGATGTAAATCTGAATTATTTTCAATAAGAGAGGCGGGTTGTTTTGAGACTTTGTGCTAATTCAAATTGTTATGTGACGATATTTTCTTGAGTCGATTGTGAGTTTTGGTTCCTTGTTCATGAGGGATTTGAATTTAATTGTGTAAACTTTGAGTTGCCTATTGTATTCAGAGTTAATTTGAACTTTTGAAGACATTAAGTTGCAGGAGGACAAATTGTTATGGTTAGTAGTGGTTGCAATTACTTAGAACTAAGACTTTGGGTTTCGGTTGTAAGTTTTTTATTAAGTTTGAGAGTATCCATTAAGAGACTTTGTGCCTTGCTGGTTATTTTTATTATTGAATCCTCATTTGAAATAAGCATAGGAGACTTTGGGTTCCTATTTTTTTTCACAAATATATAAGTAGATTGTTGTCTCAGGTGTTCTGATGTCAACTCTTGATCCACCGATATTATCGTAGCAATAGGATCTTTTTGTTAAGCTTGAAAGTTGTAGTTATTTGTAAATCATTCCTGAAAAAAAAATTAAAAAAAAAAAAAAAAGGAATTGATTAAGAGAAACGCCCCTTTTTGTAATTTCAGTTAAGTTCCTGTTGAACCACCTACGGTAAGAAGGGAGCCTCCCCTATTTCTGAGAGGAAGGATAAATCTCATTAGACGTTGTCCAAAATACAATTTCGTAAGTTATAGTTTTAGTGACTTACAAAAAATTTAGCGAATAATTTTTGGCAACTTCGCTAGGGACTCGACACACAATCGAAAGCCTCACACTTTTGTTTGAAGTATACCCGTGTTTTTATTCATTGTAATGTTATTTCTTGTTGATTTTCAAGCTTTTACCAAGGACATGTAAATGGATCAAGGTCCTTGGGGAAATTCTTTTGGTCCATTGAATCTGGTTCCACCTCTACATGCTCTTCCTGATGGCTCACGAAAGAATTTTCCCAATTTCTTCAATGATGGACAACAAAATCCCGACGAACATATTGTTGTTTTTTACATTGCGTGCGGTGTTCATGGTGTTCAACATGAGGACGTGTTTGTGAGGTTGTTCGTGGAAACTCTCCAAGGTGTGGTTGTTGACTGGTTTTACCATCTACCACCACAGACTATCACAAACTAGGCTACTCTCATAGCCAAGTTTGAAGAAAGATTTAATTCTCCTGAAGATATTCACGCTCTGTTGGCCCAACTCACCTAGCTGAAGAAGGCATCTCACGTACCTATGCATGAATTTGTGGCTAATTTCAACAAGTTAACACGAAGGATTCTGGCTATTGCTCAGCCTGCAACTACAAATTTTAAGTGTTTCTTTGCCAATGCTCAGATTCTTGAAGTCAATTTTCTATTGAGAAGAGCAGCTCCAGCTACTCTTGCAGTTGCACAGACATTGGCAATTAAAATTGAAGATGATCTTATTCTTGTTGGGCATATAAGAATTGAAGCAAGTGGGTTTGAAGAAAGATATCTTTCTTCTAATTTATTTTCTTCTATCACACAGATGGGTTCTGCGGTGCAGAGGTTAGAAAATGAATTGCTTGCCCTCAACAAGCATATAGCTCAAGGTATGCTCTTCGTTCCTCACGAAGATGTACAAAGAAAGCCTCTTCTACATGTTGCTCATAGTTCTGATGTTTGGAATCAACAAAAGTTAGTTTCATTACCACTGAAGCTTGTCATTGAGGCACCATCAGCAAAGGCAACAACAAAACATCTTGAATCTTAGGACAATTATCTTTCTATACTCTTCCAAGAAAAGGAATCAGACATAGTTAGCGGCTCCTATTTATGGTTCACGCAGTCTCAAAAATTCGTTGATGAAAAGTAGAAAGATGAAAAAATTTCATCTGATGTTCAAGTGAATGAAGATAATCATGTCACCAGACACGAAAAGATTGATATGCAAGTGAGTCCTAATCAAGCTGAAAAATGATGCATTTGTGTCTCAAGGTCATGAACTTGAATACACTTTGCATACATGTTCTACTCCAGAGTTTGAAAATGAACTTCTCGTAAACAATCAAGACTTTCCCAAGTCTAGAGTTTTTGAACAACATGTTGAGGTATGCAGTTCAAGTGTATCTTCATCTAAACCACATGAGAAGTCTTCACAATCATCTTGAGGTTGTCATGGTGGATGAACCAGTCAAGCAAGTCGCAGCATGCAAGAAGAGTTCAACATTTGTTCAATAAAGGGGATGTCCCATTAGACATCTCGCTTGGTTGGAGGCCAACAAAATGATTGATATTCTACTTGTACCTGAGCATGAAGATACAATTGAAGCAGAGGCTAGAAATTCATTTGCAGTTCAACAGAAGCATTCAGAATTCATGGTCTCATCTTGGAGCAGCAGTACATATGATCCACCTCAAGAAGGTGAATTTGTTAATTTCTTCCAATAGGTGTTACATCAAGCATTGTCATCATTACTCTGGTTGTTTGTGGTTCATTTGTACAAGGTTGACTGTGAACATGCAAGGTACTACAAGTTGCTAAAAAAATGGTAGCTATTTTGTTGAGTTGGTAAACGGTTTTATCTGAAAAGTTGCATTGTCGACTGGTTTTAATTAGGCAGATTTTTTTTGTTTTCAATAAGTGCACTTGCACAAGTTGTGTTTTGTTTTAGTAGTTTTTGCTTTGCGTCGATTGCCCAATGGATACTAAGGCACTTAGAGATCTGGATTCTACATTCCTCGTTGTTTCTAAAAACAAATGAGTTGCGGTCCCCAATCGGAACCAGTTGGTGTCCTCAAATTTATATTCATAAAATTGGAGCAATCCTATGAAAAATTTTGTCAGATAAACTCTCTATGGTGTTTCCTTAGTTATTTTATTTGACTTTGGTTTTATTTTTGCCCTAGGATTGTAGCATTTTCAATTCCGCTCGTTTTGAGCTATCTTAGGCCTCAAACGAAGTTGTCTAGCTAAAGTTATTAAGGAATTAAGCTTCTGTCGATGGGGTTTTTCTGCCCAACTACTTATTCTTGTTCTTTAATTAAAATTTCTCATTAGGTGGGCTTTTATTGGCAATTACATGGCATAAAAAGTGTCATTTACATGTGAAATAGATTTAGAACCCCATTTTAAAATTTCACATCATTTCGATGAGGTTTAAATATAGTTTTTAATGAATTTCTAATGTAAAGGTGGACTTTTTAAGTCTCATTACATATCTCTCATTAAAACTATAAATTACATGTAAAATTGAATACATTGGTGGGGGTTTTGATTGATCGCACAAACATATGCTTTACTTGGGAACATGCAAGTTGATTCTAAAACTCCACATTTAATGTGTTCAATCTATGAGTCCATGGTGGTGTTTCTTGAAGACATTACATATATGCTTCTAAAACAAAATTAAAAACATGATTTTGGCTTAAAACAACTCGTCCATGTAATGGTGGCGATTTTTGGAATCATTGCATGTTTTGAAGAACATAAAAATATATGCAATGAGTGCTTTAAATCACATTGTCACTTAAGGCATTTTTGGGAGCCTTTACATCTTCTAAATACAAGGTGAACATATGAAAAGATATGTTCAAAGCTCGTTTTTGGGCATAAAGTGATTTAAAATGTTGTTTATTACAAGCAAATGCAACCAAAAAACTCGTCACTTTGTTGGGCATGCAAGAACACATCCATTATTGCATGTATTTGCACATCTAAAGCCTGTTTTTAGGGCTGAACAGCAAAAACGACCCACATTCTTCATGTATTTTGCATCTAGAAACACATTTTTGGGTTTAAAAATAAAAAACGTACTATATGGGGCTTGCAAATGAAGGTAAAAACTATGTTTTTTGAGCTTGAAGTGCAAAAACGTCATTAAAATGATTGTATTCTTCATTCTAAAGCCTATTTTTGGGGCTGGAAATTCAAAAACGGCTCATTCATGGCATGTAATGAGCATTCTAAACCACATTTTTGAGTTGTAACAGCAAAAACGCCCCTTGAAGTGGTTGTATTTGACATTCAAAATCCTATTTTTGAATTCCTTCAATCAATAACCGCAAGTTGGGCATTGGTTGCAAGTATTTTACATGTGATTGCAAGGAGAAATCTTGTCCTTGCGCAAGCATCTCCTTTTGCATGTTTGAATCTTTCTTTCTTGTTGCTATTCTTTTGCATTTTTTCTCTCATTCATGGCCATTTGTCAAAGATTCAAAGAGGCCTGAGTTTTGCATTCATTCTTGTGAAGATTTGGTCAATTTTGTTGTCTATATAGCTGCAATTTTGAAGAGTTCTTGCAAATTCGAAATCATTTGGGTTTGAGAAGATTGGTTCAAAGTTTTGAGTCTTCTCCATTGCATTTGCAAGTTCAAAGAAGAGTTGTGCTTTCTTTTTTGAAATCTTTTGGGTGCAAGCTAGGGCTTGTTTTGTTTTGTTCTTGTTTTGTTTATATGTTTTTGTTTTTAAAGATCATTTTCAGATTTGTGTAATCTTCGCATGAGAGCATTGGTTTTCAAAAAAGAAGCAAGTACTTCCCCTTGAAGTACAACTACAATACAAGTTCTTCCCCGAATGATGCACATAGAGATGCAAGTTCTTCCCACAAAGAGAAAGCTCAAGACACACATGTCTCCTGCATATGCAATCGGGATTCAAAACCTCATTCATATGGTTGTTCTACCCAAGAAGAAGAAGGTTTTTCTCCTATATGTATGCAAGCTAAAAAGCTCACCTATAAGTGTTCCCCACGCACTTTTGACGCTCTTTTCAATACGTGCAAATGAGCATGAAGAACTCGTTTATATGCGGCAAGTACTTTCCAAAATAACTTGTAATGAAACTTAAAACCCCCACTTACAAGAGGAAAATGTGTGCTCATGCAAGGAGGTAAAAAATGGAATGTCGTGGGCATAGAATGCTTTCAAAACTAATTTCAAGTAGGTGATTAGTTGATGTCATCAATACAAAACAATCAAGGATGCAAATTCATATTCCAGTTTGAGATGCTTTCACCAAAACAGAACACATCAATCATCGGACTTCTTGTAGCAGCATGAGGACCAAAAAAGGATGATGTAATAGAAGTTGTGTCTTGTCAGGCACTTACAATATTTTCGTCTTATTTTTAAAAAAAATTGTATTTGACAGATTACATGTAATGTAAAAACAAGATATAATTACATGTGATAGTATCACATGCAAAATTGTTTCATATAATCATGTCGCAAGTGCTTCAAGCCTTGTAGCATTGAATAAGTCAAAGTTAGTTAGTTAGTTAGTTAGAGAATAAGTCAAAGTGGTTAAGGGTTTTCCCTTCCTTTCTCCACCTTTCTCTCCTCTCTTTTCCTATATAAAGGAGGGAGCTCATTATGAATGATCATCTTTTGACAAGGCAAGAAAATTCTGTCAGTTTGTATACGCACTGAGCTTAGATGTAAATCTGAATTGCTTTCAATAAGAGAGGCGGGTTATTTTGAGACTTTGTGCTAATTCAAATTGTTATGTGACGACATTTTCTTGAGTTGATTGAGTATTGGTGTCTTGTTCAAAGGGGATTTGAATTTAATTGTGCAGACTTTTAATTGCATATTGTATTCAGAGTTAATTTGAACTTTTGAAGACTTTGTGCTTCAGGAGGATAAATTGTTATAGTTAGTAGTAGCTGCAATTACTTAGAACTGAAAGACTTTGGTCTTCGGTTGTAGGTATTTTTATTAAGTTTGAGAGTATCCATTAAGAGACTTTGTGTCTTACGGGTTATTCTGATTATTGAATCCTCATTTGAAATAAGCACAAGAGACTTTGGATTCCTGTTTTTGTTTCACAAGTATATAAGTAGAGTGTTGTCTCAGGTGTTTAGATGTCAACTCCTAAGCCACCGGTATTATTGTAGCAATAGGACCTTTTTGTTAAGCTTGAAAGTTGTAATTATTTGTAAATTATTCATTCAAAAAAAAGGAATTGATTAAGAGAACCGCCCCTTTTGTAATTTCAATTAAGTTCCTGTTGAAGCCACCTACCGATAAAAAGGGAGCCTCCCCTATTGCTGAAAGAGAGAAATCTCGTGAGACGTCCAGAATCACAATTTCTTAAGTTGTAGTTTTAGTGACCGACAAAAATTTTAGCCAACACAATCACAACTGGATTTGTTGGAGGAGATTCCTAGTCATCCATGGAATTTTTGGATCTTTGCCCTGATGAGGGTGTTTTGCCAATATCCTAATTCAGCAAAGACATAATCGTAGGCATGTTAGACATCAAAATTCAGCCCAATAGCAGAAGCTTTGGTGATTATAGAATGACACCAGTCCCAATCAAATGTAAGGGAATTTGTTAGAATGGTACAATCTTTCCCTCTTCACTCTGCAATAGAAAGTTGATACACAAAACCAAAGCCCACTTCAATGAATATGAAAAATATCATCTCCTCTTCCACCCCTTGATTGTTTCGTTCTTGATCTCGCAATTGGTCGTTTCATGGCGAAATAACTTCATGCAAAATGTAACCACTAAGAAACACGTCTGGCAGGAGAAAGCAAGCCAATTTAAACTCAGAGTTTTTGTTTACATGGAATATTTTATTGTGTTGTAGCTATAGAAGACACCTCTCAACATAATAATTGTGACTAAAAATACATTTTATTTTCATACTAGTATTAGATCCATTGTGGTACGCACCCTTTCGTTCATTTTATATGGCCTCAGCTCTTTTTCCTCTCCCTCAATACCAACATTATCTCGTATGAAGTGTAATTTCAGCAAACAATACTTCCGAAGACCAATCATTCCTTCGATCAATCATAATATTGTGTATTGACTTTTGGGGATCTACTTAGTTCTATTTATTGCAATGAAATCCTGAAACATTCTTGAAATTTGAAGAATACTCTTTTTCTCTTGAACCATATAATCATAGTGATCACTTCTTTGGTATTCCCATATGTGCCTTGTATAACTGTATATAATACCATTCTTAGAATATTCGTTCTAAATGTTAACAATATAAATTGTACCTTGACCCTCAATACTATAGTGATTTGGAGATTATTTTCTTTATAGAGCTATCTTACACAATTTGCTTTTGTAATTTAATAATTCATTTTAAGCAAATTCATTAAAAAAATGAACAAAAAATTAAAATCCATTGATCAAATATTATAGTAACACTAAGATCTACACTTACCCCATCAAATAAAATCTATCTAATGATTCATGGATATAAGCTTGAAAATCACACTTTAACTTTTCACATTGAACAAAATGTCTCTAAATGTTTCATTATTTGTTCCGTAACAAAAAGAATAAATCAAAAATAACTTCTGTTATCTTGGAAGGTTTTCCCTTGGAAAATAAACCAAAGGGTTCTTCTTCAGCAGCTCCACTTCCCTATAAGAGCAATTGAGGTAATGTCACAAATTAGAGCCAATTTACAGCTATAGGTGAATGCAGGTAAAAACTTAATGTAGATGCCTACCTCTTGATAGCTTGGAGGTCTCCGTGGATCATTTGCAGAACCAAACCATTGCTAGGCTTTTTATTAAGATTATTGTGAGCGGAAATGTTCCTAATTTAACAAGGTGAGATATTAATAATTGGCAATACTATTTAACAAAAATAACACACTTGAATTAAATTCTTAATAAACAAAGCTTTCAATGCACCGCAAGACTTGAGCAGTTAAATCAAACCAAAAAGAAGTAACAAAAGATTCTTTAATTGAAGTAATCATGTAAATTGCTTCCGTTTGAATTGTCTTTCACATGGGTGCAACCCCACAAATATGTTTTCAGCATTAAGTCTGCAATAATTCAACCCTGTATATATTGCACTGTTTCATTCTTGCCAGTAGTGAAATATTATGATAAGAAAAAGCAAACACTGTATAAAGTATCGTGCAGATCCTGCAGGCATCATCTATCATTGTCTAAATAGCAATGTCATCTGTAGTTTAAATGGAAAAGAAAAATTTTATTCGCAGATATCAAGTACCTTTCACCCAACCACAAATTTAACATTTCCAATAGTTATTGCTTTCAGCACACCATTTATGCAGGTAAAGGTTTCTTTAGTTTCTATCTTGTTTATTTTGTTATTAATGGCAAGTATATCAATTCTTATTGCTTCAGTCCACAGGTTATGCAAATAAAAGTTTCTTTACATTCCATCTTTTTTGTGTTGCTCATACTGGCATTTGGCTGCAAATCAAGACATACTTACTAGAATTGAAGTGTTGAAGTGCCATAACAACAAAAACCAAAGGATTATTCATCAAATAATAGAACCTATCTTTTGTCCAACACTCAAAAGTTTACACAGTTAATCTACATTTAGATGTATTTATACATTTCGACAAAAACCCTTGTAATATTCACAAACAAAATTATGAAGAACATACTCCTTTGAGTAAGAATGTAAACAGTAAAAATGGGAAGACAAGATAAAGAAGAAACAAAAATATAATACCTTGGACATTCTTCGTCAACAAATACATGAAGACTAGGAGCAGCAACTTTTGAAGTTGTTATTTGAGGACACTGCAAAAGTGGGACAAGCTCCAAACTTTAAGCCCATATTGCAAATGAACTCAAAAGTATTTAAAAAAACAATGCAAGATGAATAATGTAAGGCCATACAGTCATACCTTGTTACCAGTCCACTTGGCTGGAATGGCAGTGTTTTCTTTATTTCTCTCTAGTCGAGTACCGAGAGTCTTCCAAGATTGTTGTTGGCCCACTCTCATTTCCCCTCGAGTTACGGCTGGTTCTGAAGGACTTGAATGCGATCCATTTGTTGACTCACTATAAATAATGAGGTTCTGGTTTTCATTTCTGAATAATCAACAGGTATACTGTCAAGGATAATAAATTATTATAGAGTTTAACCAGCATTGCCATAGTAGCCAAATTCATTGATCTGTATTTGTGACTGAAAAAAACAATGTGGTGAGCATGTTTATGTGGGTCTTCTGCCACTAGTCACCTTGTAATAAGCCTTTAGAAAGATACAGATGGTGAATAACAGTGAGCCAAATTAAATTCATATTTGAAAAATTACAAGAATGTGTGATCAAATGAGAATGAAAGTGTTGTTATTTTTAACAATCTGAAAAACTGAATGTTACAAGTGTCAATTTTATTTTGCAGGAAACAGAGGTCAGATGGAGTCCAACACAATGTTGCCAAAATCAGAACATGCAATTAATCAGCAGGGGTGAGAAAATCGAAAGCAGAAAAACATTGGCATACAATCACCTCTTCAAAAAATAATTAATCATATATTTTGAAACAGTGCCAATTTTTCATTATTTCTTAAAATTCCATTATTCATTGAGATTTAGCCACTTAACTGGCAATTCTGATATGTTTCCTAGACTATATCGGATCACTATTGTCAACCACTTTTTAAAAGCATACTAAACAGAACATAACGTGCAGTGCACATTCCTTTGTACATGAATAAAGAGACCTCCAAATAAAAACCTTACCAAGACACCAAATAAGATAACCAAAGTTGAATACAAAATATGCATTCATTTACACTGGAAAAAATTGCTTATGGAAGAAATGGAAGATTGTTTGTGGGAGCTTTTACTAGTCTCAAACTCAATGGACACAGAAAGCTAGAAGCCAATTGGATGTAATTAACTGCTACTAATGCCAAAGAGCTATTTAATGACGGTTTTTGTCCCTCGAATCTAAAAACTGGATCTTCATAGGACCCTACGATTATGGAAAAATCTATACAAGTTGCAACCTGATGGATTACGTCCTCCCAAGTGAATATTGACATATATAAGAACATTGGAAATCACCATATAGGAATCTTACACTATACCAAAAATCACATTGTAAACCATAGTTCCGTGAGACAAGTTCCCCCTTCCCCAAACCCTCCTCAAAAAGCAAAGTTTCCAAAACCAAGGCATCCCTAGGAAACAAACAAAACACCCCCCACTATCACCACCAAAGCGGGGATGTTGAGGCTGTGCCCAAGCATCACTAAGATGATCCCTCAACTATCTTGGAGACTGTAGTACGTCCCCATATCCTAGCTAGCATAAAACCTTCTTTTAAAATGTTTTTAAAAAACCTAATTCACTAACCCTAATCTGAAGTGTAAATGGGCCCCATCTAGACACCAAACCTCAAAACAATTATAAATATACATGCCCACAAACATTCCAAATCACCATCATTGCATTAAGCGAGAGGAAGAGGAGTGAGATGGCAATCGTCTTCATCAAAAAACCATTCAAAGAATTCATCAAGCCTTCAACGTAAGAAGATTTCACAAATTAATACTTTGCTTTTGCATTTTCATTGCAAATACATATGTTGTTTTTCCATTTAATTATTAATTAGGTACAAACAAGGTTGGTTGGTCTCTGTTTGGAGGAGCTTGAGCTAGATGTGTTCAACAATTCCAATGTTGAATTTACCACAACCTTAGGGAATTCTAATTCGAGTATTACACCACTATGGCATTGACCAATTTCATTTCAAAGTAATCATCATACTGAAATTTGGAATATAATAATATATTGAAATTAGACATTTCAAAGGCATTGTGTTTGGTATTTACAATTTCAATTATTATTTCTTAATCATTTTTATAACTTTTTTTTTAGTATTATATTATATTTGCGTTCTCATCTCCAAACTTGAAACATGGTCCCCTTATCACCCATCCCTAATTATAGATCTAAGATGATTGCTTCGTGGAATATTATCCTAGAGGTAAGAGAAATTAAATGGAAACAAGCAGTTGACTACAAAAATATCTCATTCAACTACAAAATCTATCATGCATATGGATACTTGGGAAAAGTGTTGTTCAAGCAAAAGGAACTCTTAGGCTAAACTGCCCAAAATAGGCAAGGCAAAAGATAAGCTAGTGGTCAAGGAGCCACATCCCACCAAGCCTTGGTACCAAAGTAGCAACAAAAACAACCACAACAGCAAAAACATCATCAAGATAATGTATCCATTTAAGGCAATCAGATAAGAGCAAATGTATAATCAGAGTTGAAATGGCAAGTTCATATAGGGAGGCAAAACTAAATCTTGATGAAGCATCTAAAAGCATTCTTGGTCTTATTAATGTTATGAACCAGAATAGCAGAGAAACAAAAGATTCTTAACACAAAACATGCAAGAATAGATGACACAAAAAATCACTAATATTTATCCTAGGAAAACACTCCAACTTGAGGGGAAAAACCCAGCCACACAAGAAATGATACTTTATTGATAAAATAATAGAGATCTGTGTACAATGCTTCAAATTGAACAAGCAATCCATCTACTACACACAGAACCAGCAATATAATGCGTGTCTAACACCCAACCAATGCACAAGACAAAGAAATATATAGAAGACTTGACTCTTCATCTTTGAAATTGAAGACTCTTTACAGTCCAAGCACAAGTCTCTTCATTTCAAATGGATGTCTCTTCACATCTCCATGCAAGTCTTTTCAATTTCCAAATGCAAGACCCTTCGCATTTCTTGGACAAATGATTTAGCTTCAGGAGAAAGATAACTTCTGACGCTATATAACATCAACACTCCCTCTTAGCTAGAGAGGTATCTTTCCAAATTCTCATGTCATGGATTCACTCAACATGACCCTCACAATGGCTACACCCATTGTGAGAAAACCAAAAACTTTATCACGAATTCTCTCAATGTGATATCGTCATCTCAACATGACGTTCACCATGGCTACTCCTAAAGGGTGAATAACACAGGAGCTAAGTCATGGAGTCTCTCACATGACATCCACCATAACTACTCCCAGAGGGTGGAACAAGGGCTTTCACCTCAAACTTCTCGCAAAGAAGAATGCATTAACAAGGGATTGCACCCCGAACTTCTCCCTCATGGAGAAGAACTCATTAACAAGGGATTGCACCTCGAACTTCTCCTTCTCAGAGAAGAGCTCATTAACAAGGGATTGCACCTCGAACTTCTCCCTCTCAGAGAAGAACTCATTAAAACATATAAAATATCATCTGAATGTTGAGACTCCCTCTCAACATGGGCAGCATTCTCATGCCTTTGATTATCACAATACCAGGAAATTGGCTCCAATGTTTGTCCAACAATGAGCTTTTGCAGTCACGCTGCTACACAAGCTTGTTGATCCTCTGCAAAGGACTTGGCATTCCACATCTGCCACTCAAGCTCCTTCTAAATCTGATTTCTGCAGCTGAATAGTCTTCCTTTGAATGTCATTTCTTCCTCTTTGAAGAAACTAATTGCAATGACAATCTGAATAAGTTCTTTCTCTTTAATGAAGTTATGTGCCATCAATTCAGTCTCATGGCTGCAAGCAGCGTTCCCATGTTCATTTCTATAGCCTGCATGACTTTGCATGTGATCTCTCATCATCCCGTTGCTTCTCAGTCCATCCCAGAAATATTTTTAGAGAGATTAGCAATAGTTCACAGAATCAAACTATTCATAAAGAGAAAATATACAGATCAATACTAAAAGCATACATGATTCACTATTCTCAATATTATAGCATGAATTAACTACATAAAATTCATGATCAATATTCAAATACTTATCTCTTTATTGCCTAAATTTCCTCACAATCCATCAATAGATCTTTCGCCATCACACAGGTTTAGAGAATGAAAAATTGAACACCAGTACAACTGTTATCCTCATAGACATGAATGCCAAACATGTAAGCATAGACGAACATGACAACATCCTCCCTGTCCAACTAAGAAGCTTCATCAAAGATTCTACCCTCCAAGGCTCTTCAGCTACACGTTCTCATATGAATCCCTCATTTTGAACAGCATATTCGACTCCCATTAGACATTACGATTCTTCTAGAATCAAATTGTTCTATTCTAGTTCGGATCATTTCCTTAGACCCGCTTCGATACCATGTTAATGTAATGAATCAGAGTAGCACAGAAACAAAAGATTCTTAACACAAAACATGCAAGAATAGATATGACACAAAAGAAAAACACTAATATTTATCCTGGGAAAACCCTCCAACTTGAGGGGAAAAGCCCAACCACACAAGAAATGATGCTTTATTGATAAAATAATAGAGATCTGTGTACAATGCTTCAAACTGAACCAGCAATCCATCTACTACACACAGAACCAGCAATATAATGCGTGTCTAACACCCAACCAATGCACAAGACAAAGAAATATATAGAAGACTTGACTCTTCATCTTCGAAACTGAACTCTTTATATTCCAAGCACAAGTCTCTTCATTTCAAATGGATGTCTCTTCACATCTCCATGCAAGTCTTTTCAATTTCCAAATGCAAGACCCTTGCATTTCTTGGACAAGTGATTCGCCTCCAGGAGACAAATAACTTCCAACGCTACATAACATCAATAGGTCTAGCAAGAGAAAGTTATGTCTTACGAAACAAGTTGGCTTTGTGCTAGGAGGTTCTATTTTCCTAGGAGACCAAACGAATAACTTTGTGGAATGGAAAGCTTTGTTGGCTGTCTAAAAGTCACTTAAGGAGAAAGCTATAGAGAGGTGGACATAGAAAGGTACTCTTAGATTGTGATCAATGTAGTAAAGAAATGCCATTGTCCTGATTGGAAATCGAAAGCTATCTTAGAGGAAGTTCTAGTATGAAAAATTAAATTTCATGATTTTCAGATATCTGATTATTATAGATCACAGAACAAAGTCACAGATTTTATTGCAAATAAAGAGGTAATTGCAAGATCCCTTATCGAATCTTGCCCAATTTTCACACTTTTCTCCACTGAGTAATCTTGTCAAACAGTTTGATTGTTCAGATTTGTATGATGCTTCCAATGTTTGAATGCAAGGTCATATCTTTCATATTGCAGGTTTGTACAAGATTAAATGTACCAGGTTCCAAGAAAATTCATGCTCATGAATTTGAATGGAAAAGAAACTGTAGAGTCGTAGACTAAACCGAAACCAAATTCTACTACAGAATTTGCATAGAAAATACACAGATTGAACTGTAAATAGCAAAAATTTATATTTGTTGTTCTGACCATAGATGCAACTTGCCGACTTTTTGGGCTCTGCGAGTTTTTCTGACTTTTACTCACCAAGTTTTTGGCAAAAACTCGCCCATTACTCACCAAGTTTTTGCCAAAAACTCGGCAAGTCCAACTTAAAAACTCGGCCGTAGTCTCATTCCAACGTTTAAAGGCAAAAAAACAGCTCCCAGTCAATTCTATTTCTCATTTGTTCACTTCCATTTTGCTGAGAGGGGGAAAAATACTCTTCCAAACCCTTGCAAACTGATTTCCATCGATTTGAAGCGGATTTGAGGTGGTTTTTGAAGAAAAATCAGACCCTCTACTCTTGATGCCTTTGTACAATAATAAAAGTCATTTTTGACTTCACGAGGCACTACCCTTGGACCCCGCAAGGGGCGCTGCCCCTTGACCCTGCAAGGGATGTTGCCCCTTGACCACATCTTGGGGGCGCTGCCCCCAAACTCCCGTTGAAAAAAATCTAGGGGAAATTGCGCTAATAAAAGTGGGGGAAAATTAACCTCCGAGTCTGGTTAGGTTCCATATAACAACAGGGAAGAGGAAGATATAATTGTAATGATGTATTTACTTTTAGTTTTACAGAAACTATTTACTATTTTGCTTCCAGCCATCAACATTCCTCGTGAGAATGTGATTTTGTACCCTCTTTGTGTTTAAATATATCTAGACTCAGCTTGTTTCTTTTGTGGTCTCATTTATTGACTCATTGGATGCATCTTCTCATTGAATTTTGTAAAAAAAATACACTTCTAATTAAATTTAAACAATTTATTTAAGTTCCCGAGTTCTTTGCCGAAAACTGGCCAAGTTTTTCCCCATTTTATTTTAGGCTTTGGCGAGTTTTTGGTTTTGGCGAGTTTCCCAACTATGGTTCTGACCTTTATTTGCAGCAGAACAAGAGTCTACAAGCATAAATAGAACAACAGCAATCCAAACATTGTTCTTGAAGTTTGACAGTAGCATATAAGATGAAGATCTTATTCATTTGATAGCTTCAGCAGTAGTAAGAAAGTACAAGAATTAGCAATAGTTCTTCAACTTTGTCCTAGGATAATACTGTTCCAAGCAACTGTTTGCAGCCACTAAGTTCCCAATGATGCCTGGTAAACTCTTCACATTATTAGCAAATGACCACAAACTATTCATAAGCTCATGCCATAGACCATTGAAGGGAAAGTCCACAGACAGGGTTAATGCCCAGCAAGAAATGAATGACACCCCAAGCTTACAGAAAATTATTTGTACCCCCGCCACCAGCAATTTTCTTCATACAGCCAGCATAGATAAATCATAAAACCACAACCCTTCAATCGCCCGACACATATATCATCTCTACTTGGCCCCCAAGGAATTGCAGTAGCAGCAACAAAACAATGAAGCAATGTACGCCAGCCACAATGAAGGTTTGGCAAACAATAAACAAACAAAGAGAGAACCGTCTAAACTTGCCTGTGATTTGCAAATGTTCCTCAAACTGAAATATGTTCCAAGAAGAGCATCCCATTAACTTGCCTGAGGATTTTCTTCCGCAACCCTCTGAAATTGGTCTTTTGGAAAGACTTCACAAAGTTTGAAACCAAATTTAACTTGCTTGGTTTAAGTTTGTCTGGTCTCATAGACACATTAAAGACTCCATTCAACCAAAACTTAATTTTTAATGGTCCAACGTATTTCTAAGGATTTCCTCTTATGGAAAACTTCACATTCTTTAGGAGTTACACACTAATTTGACCTCAATATAAAACAAGGCTCTTAATTGGCATTTGAATAAACCTTTGACCACCACCTGTGAGATGATATCATGAGTTTGATTTCCATTCAACAAGTACCCAACTTACAATAATGGTATTCCTTACTTCTCCCCAATGATGCCCTCTTGTCCTAATTCTTGCTTTTGTGTAGTAAAATGAAAGCCAAAGAGTTGATGTTATCATTTTATTTGTGAATGTGTTTCCTATCTTCCCAATTCCTACATGAGTGAACAAGAATCATATGTAACAAGTTTCAACATGCGAGCCCTATCATTTTGGATATTTTGCAATTCAGCACATAGAGATACCCTAATGTACCTAGGACAGCTGAGGCATGTTTGGATGTCACCTCAACCAGCCTAAGGATGGCAAGGTGGCCATCCTATACGGTATTTGAACTCATGCCATCAATGGGGTAACATTTCAAACTTACCACTCAATTCACCAAGTTGGAATCTATATTTTCCATTCTTTGTTATTAACTAGAGAAAAAACTATTTGGCATGGTATATGAGCTTCTATTTAACATATATGTTTGAAGAGCTATTTGATTGTATTTAACAACCATTCAATACATATTTGTTAGTAGTTTGGTCCTTGGGCATTTAGATGTTATTAAATGTTTATCTTTCATGTCTTATTTGAAATCTCCTGTCTTCCCTTGCATTTTTCTGCACTCTATAGCATTTTCCCAGTTATGAAAAAGCATTCTAGGCAAAACAAAAGAAAATACCATACAAAGTTTAGTCACAATATTATTCTAGTGGTCTAGTAGAAGAAAAACCAAATTTCGAAGTGTTTTACACACATGGATGATACATCCACAATCAGAAAAACAAAGACAATTTCTGACTAGAATGCAACATCAAAAGTCAAGATCAAACAAGGTTCACGTCAAATACTTGCCTCTCTGACAATGGTTTCATTCTCTTCCTCGCACCTTGGAATGATTGCAAAGGTTGCCTTGATGTTGTATCTGTAATGAAAATTATAATTCGAAATTTATTTTCTGATGAGTAATCACTCACAAATCAACACAAACATTTGGATGCATATAATACATTCGGATTGCCAAACTGAAAAAAAATTTCAGGTGTTACTATAACTCAGTAAATGTCAAGGTTTGAGGCATAGCATAACCTGATGTACCACTCATGATAGTACCGAAGCTTCGAAAAGGACCGTTTTCTTCTCTAGTTGGTGATGCATCATCCTGCAAGTCAATTGGTGATAAAACATAACAGACAACACATAATGTGCAGTTTTCAAGGAAAAATAAATTAGTGAGATTTCAGATTGGAAATAAATATTTTCAAGAATTGTCTTTATTTCATTTAAAAATAGAGTTTTTCAAATGTGGCAACAAATATGCATACTACCTCTTGCTTGCAAGATTTTCTTGCACGTATTCTAAATTGCTTCTGAGCATTTTTCAATTTCTCCAATGGTTGTGCGTTCCTAGAGAAAGTAGCAATGTACATCAAAATAGGAACCATGTGTTGAAATCCTCCTGAGAATTGCTAAATAGAATTACAAGACACAACATTGATAGTAATGTTATGCAATCTAGACAAGAATTTCAAGTATGAAATTTTCCATGTACCATTGATTTTCCTAATGCAAGAGACAATCAAAACACTATATTTTTTAATTCATATAATTGTTAAACCAAACCAACATAAATATAGAGAAAAAATTACAAATTTCAAATCATTTTACCTAGGACAAAACAAGAGAAATAATTGATTTAAACAAAGAAACCTGAAAACAGCAAAAATCATTTATAAATAATACAAAAGTATTGTATATCTAGGAAAAGCAAGAGATCCGTGTATCTATATTCTTTCTAGCAAGTGATTTATCAAATAATAAACAATGGATAGAACTACTGAAATAACAAAGGGTTGATGCTCATATGGTCTTTTTGGGGATTCAAACACAATTTGAACTCCATCGTACTACAATTAGCAAGATGAACCCAATCTTTGTAGCTTGATGGTATCCACAATGAAATAAAATCGCCATGAGACATCAATGATATGTAGGTCATTTATGAGCACCTTCTTGACCTATGAATAAGAAAAGGCAATTGCTTGATATGGATTAAATTAGGTCAGGAAGGTTGAGAGATAGTGTTCATTTACTTAACAAAGCCATATAGGAAAGTTGAGGTTTCCCCACATCCATTAGAAAGAGTGATTGATCTACGAATTTGGATTTATGATTTTATCCTAATTGTTGATCATTTCACCAACCCATGACTAACAACTTAGAAAACTCAAGATAGTTAATGCATGATAGCTTCACTTAACATTGTTATGGATTGCCTCATCAAAATATCTTCACACCCGAACAACTACAAGAAAAATATTGACTTCAATAATGATAAAGTGATTATACATAAATAGCCTAAGGCAACTTAAAACCAAATAAGTTTAGGCTAAATGAGGAACATTGTAAAACCACAATCAAAGACGTGTTTCTTAATGTTTGTAGTCGCAAGGCCTCACTAATTTGGAACTCCAACCAACTTGGTCCTCTCTATCAAGCATGACATACTTAATACTGACCTCAATATGTTAAAAATCCATCGGATCCAACATGTTCCTCTCCATTAAATACACATATACATTGTAGAAATTATCTAAAGGCCATGTCAATTCGAGAAAATATTATAAATTAATATTTGAGAATGTCACAAGCCTCAAAACAGTCCATGAGAGCTTCAATACTCTTTAAGGTCATCAAACAACCTTAAATAACCATAAATTAGGGTTGAATACCATTAGTAAACTTAATTGCATGCAATTGCATGTTATCAAAGTTATCAAAAGCCTCAGCTAAACCTACATCAAATCAAGCACTAATGAGCATGTGTAAGTGAGTTCAAATTAAGCCCCATTGACAAGTACGAAACATTGAGTATGAACAACCTCAACTATGCCTCGACGTTCAATATTTGAACAATAATAATCTTGATCAGACATCATTATTAATTACCAATGGGCATAAAACCTCACTCGAGGGCCCCTTCATCAAGTATATGGAGGGTGCATATAACTTAACCTAAGCCTTGACAATTATCAGAGCACACATGAATGGCTTCAACAGGATCATAATTCAACATGTGAGGAGATGAACAAACGTCAAGCTAGCCCTCAGACCTCATGAAACAATATGCAACATCATTTATGGCAAAAAATCTCATCTCTTAACAATGTAATTTAACATGAGCACAACTTACAAGGCATATAGACCAAACAATTAAGTGATACAGACAACAGTCATAGGCTCAAATCCCTGACTTCAACTCGTGCATGAGTAGGGGTAGCTCATATGACTAAAGAATATAGGGGCCTGTTGTGACCTACTCACACATCGTCCATCAAAGATGGGACCCCCTATCTTTTGCTTGGCCCCTTTTTGGTGTTGCATCGTCTCGGTAGCTCTTAGCTCTGTCTTCTAGGTTCTCTCTAGTTCCAGCTAAGAAGTGGCAATTTTGGTCATTCCCGAGTTGAGTTTCCTAACCATCCAAAGGTTTTGATTTTGGGATTGATTTCTGACCCGCAACTGTAAAGTGAAGTGTCTGAAACCAAGCCAATATGGTTTTGAGCCTTTGTAAATCCTCTATTTTGACATTTCAAATGGGCATAAAGAAGACTGTCCTAAAGCAATGAATGAGTTGTTACTCTGCCAGGTGAAAGTATTCAGTGGTTAAATGATAAATAGAGGAACACTTTACGAAAGGAAGATTTTGATCAAAACAGTAAATTCAACGATTCTGCCAGTCTTCCTAACGCGTGCCCTAAGTGCAATATTCATATAAGATTCTGGAAACAAAGAAAGTTCACTTAAGACAAAATAAAGGAACATTTCCAAAATTCCTTGCGGAATTCAAAATCGTGCCCAAGTGCAAAATCACCTTTGTTGGGAAAGTTTGATAAGCAATAAAGTCTGTATGGAATGAAGAAACGCACCCATCGCGGTGGGAGTTAAGTCAAGGAACAAAACAACAAAAATAAAGGCTCGTTACGACAATGAAAGCCCTTGTATACAAGGTAGGTGCTGAAAGAGAGGAAATCTCATCTGAAGCGTGAATGACAAACCGAGAAGACTGGAATGCATGCTAACAATAAATATATTGAATGAAGGGGGCTTTCAAAGGGGGAATCTTCACCTTGGAAGCCTAAGATGCTCCAACGCGATCTAGGTCAAGTCTTGGATAAATTTTGACCACGTGTAGAGATGATGATTCGTGGCAAGAAGAGAGGACAAGTATGGGAAACATGGTCTTCAATGGATAATGTTTGTTCAATCTTTTGCTAAAATATAAATCTTTGCTCTACAATCGATGTTGTCGGGCAAGAGAATCCTTCAAATCCGTTGAATGGTACCCGCGATTGTTGCATGGGAATCCTTGTCGAGAAAGGAACCTACCATCAAGCCACGAAGGCCCTCCCAGCGCATATCCATCTCTGTCAGAGAATCTTGAAAATAGAAGGCCCGACTTGGCACTCGACGTGAAATCCAATATGTCAAGGAAAACTCTTTGCAGAAGAAATTCCGCTATGTATAGCAAAACTCGTCCAACTTGAAGCACCCAGAACAAAGGGACTATTGCAAGGAAACAATTTTGGAGGAAAACAATCCATGAGTGCTCTCTACAGCTGGGCAAAAACCGAGAATGCCCCCCTACGAACACCAAAATAATACATGGTCAGAGCACATGTCGCGCCAAGCATGTAGCAAAGGACCCAAATCCCGTTTAGACCATAGCGCATTTTCAATTAAAAATGCAGAACTTGAAGGCTAAGGGCAAGCAATGAAGAACAAGAATACCTTGTCAAAGCACATTCATGACATAATCTTAATTGCTGAAGGGAACAAGAGACAACAGGAAAATAACTTACAGGGAATACCGAATACAATCGAGCATGATTCTTACAGAATGATGAAAAAAGTCGAAGCAGAGTGGAGGGATATAGTTCACCCTCAAAGATAAGGGGCATAGTTTTGGTGAGAGAATCACCTTCCACACAAACATATGCACTCTAGCGTAAGATATGGTGAATGAAGAAGTCTCTGCAATCAAAGTCAAGGAGGATATCATTCGTCGACTTCCATGTCCAACGTCATGAATCCAATGAGGACGAGGAGTTTCCCAAGAGCCCAGAAAAATGCCCAAATCACTCTTACCATGGAGGAAAGCCTATCATGTAACCATTCAAATACCCGGTCAAGCACAAGTCGTATTGGTGAGAGGAAGAGGTCAAAGTTCAAATGAATCCATCACAGTCGCTAATGTGACCTACGGGCATGCATCTAGAGTCTCAACGAAGGTCCCAGAACACTAAACCAGAGCAATGAGAAATGTTTTAAGGAAAATATCCACTGTGGAAACCCAAAATCGTGGAGCGTATTTCAACACAACTCGCAGAAGGTCAACGCAAAAGAAATCTGCTACCCACACTCAAATGTGCTTGAACGCATTCTCGAGCACGATTTCCATAAAGTCGCGGAGCATGGAAGATAAGGAGAATCCGGAACCACTGTCAAATTGTGCCAAAACACATTCTCAAGCACATATCCTTGCAAGTCGAGGAATTTTCACAAAAGAAAAATCCACGATGGGCACAAAATTGCGCCCAAGCGCATATTGGAGGTAGTCAAGGAATGTTGGAAAGGGAAATATCCGTACTCAGCACATTTCTGACTTGGTAAAGGATACCCTGTTTAGAAGAAAGTTTGCCTTTATGTTTAAATCGCACCCAACGCAAATGAGCATCTTTTTTTTAAAATCTATGGGAGCCTTCGAAATGCGCCTAGCGCAAATCAACCTTGGTGAAGGAATTCTTTTTCTAGGGATATATCCACGGGGGTGATCACGAGAAACTTGAGATGATAGAAATCTGGAAACAAATGAAAATTTCTCGAAGTCTTGAAAAATTGGAAATCTTGAAAATTTCAAAAAACTCAGAAAAATTGGAAAATTTCTTCAAGTCAAGTGGCAGAGAATCTCTCCAAAAATGAAAGCTTGGAAGAAAAACAAAATAGCTTCCTAAATTTAGCTGGCAACCTTTAAAGCAGCTTTTCGGGATTGAAGTATTATATAAGAGAGCCTTTATCATTTCATTATCACACACAATTCGAGAAGAACGAGTTGAGGAAAAATTTTGAAGATTCAAAAGAATTTGTGAGAAGTTTTTTTTCACAGTTTTTTCAAAAGGAGAGAATTCTTGAGGAGAGAAAATTTCCAAGGAGAGAATTTTGTTTTTGAAAAGCATGAAAAGGATCAAAGAGGTCGTGAAATTTAGAGAAGGGATTTTCTACAGTAAGTTTGAAAAGTTCATGAAAAACCATAACTTCTTGAGGGAGAGAGAAAATCCAATTCTAAAAGAAAAATGGAGAACTTTGACAGATTTTCAGAATTTTCTCCTTCTTGAGAAATTGGTCTGCTTTTTCGTTTGCTTGCACAATTCTTAGGTTTGTTTTGATTTTTGTTTTGCAGAAATGGTAGAGCCTAGAGGAACGAGCATGACGAGGAAGCAGTTGATAAAGAATGAACAGAAAAGCTTTTATCCATAATCCAAAATTATTTCATAATGGTCAGAAATTGGAGATACCAACCTCAAATGCCTGGACATGAATGAATTTCACAGGAGGATGTTCAGATACAAAGATCATCAACCAACACACTTGGCCGCCCGGATTGTGAACAGTGGGATCATAGCTGCAGCTAGCTTTCTTCTAGCTTTTGAATATTCTGAGCTGATTGTGGAATGTGCCAAGCACTTCAATTCAGGAGATTGAATGATTAAAGATGCAGATGGAAACGTCATTGCAAACCTTTCTCCACCAGCTATCGCAGAAGCATTTGGAATCCCTTCTTCCAGGAAGTTGGTATTGAAGACAAAGGAACAAGCACACCGAGTTTTCACTGCCGAAATTCGGTATTGTGAAAACATCATAAATGACAAATGGCCAAAAAAGAATAGATCCCACCACTCCAAATTGTCGAAGGAGCTTGTATGGCTGGATTTTCACAGAGAATATAGTGACTTAGTCATGATGTTGAGCAGGATTTTTGGCATGCCGCAATCCTATATGTTTGAATCCTAGATGTGGTACTTTGTCGAGTAGGTAGTTGAAGAGCATAATCATATGGACTGCGCTGGATTGATCAGTGACAACCTGAGTGAACAGTTGATGAATCTGGAGCAATTACAGAAATTTTATATGAGCTCTTATGTCGTATACATGTTGGCACGGAGTACGAGGTATGAGGGGTTGAGATGCAAAGGGGCAATCAAAAGTGGCACTCCGCGTCTGAAAGTACACAAGTGTTACCCTCAGTTGCGTTTGCAATCCATAGATGATTATGTCAGAGTCAACGATAACTTCGCAATGCGCATTGTAAGGACTTTGCAGAAAGGGTTGCATGTGAGACTGTCAGTCGGGGAAATGAAGTTAGTGGAGGAATACGGAGCTTGGTTTATTCAGTTTCCCACTTTCTCCTATAACAGAGTACAGGGATTTTCGGCACAACCATACAAGCTTCCAAGATATCCTACAGACAAGATGGTTCTATTAGAACTTACTTAGCAGCTGACAGTATATGACAAAATTCAGAAAGGTTAGAAGAAGTTGGGGTTGGATTTCCCGATTTTCATAGGAGAGGACAAAGTTGAAATGTGCCTGTGTCTAAAGGCAGCCGAAAGATCCCAGGATGAGTTGCACTTCTTCCATCTGTCATTCTATTTAGGAAGGTCAGATTTCGATCCTTATAACAAAATCAAATCAATGGCAGGTGCAAGGTATCAACACAGGATGCACCTTGAAGATTTTTGGGTCAGTGTTGCTGATGAAGAGGAGATTAGGAAAAGGATGCACTCCGGATTGCCCCTAAGCATCATCAGAGCTTGCAAAATCTTTCACGTATCTAATCAGATGGAGGAAGATCCAAATGTGCTTCAGAAAGGGTATAATCCAGAAAAGGAAAAAGTTACTCATCCCTATGACTGGCAAAGGAAGGAGATTTCAGATCTTGATACATTGTCAAAACTAGTCTTGGACTTCACAAAGTGGCAGGTTGAACGACAATTTGATAGAATGACTGTACCGAAGGAGGACTGGACATACAACTTGTTGGGACATCAACCACCGAGAGATTCCGTCAGGAAGTGCAGAATGCAGAAAGGAAAAAGGTGTTGCTCAAGAAACACACACGAAGAGGAGGTTGGATCTTCATGTTGAAGAACCGCAGCAGAAGAGACCGAGATCCGAGGATGTGTCGTCCTCACCTAGCCAGACTCCAAGTGTGCAAGATGCCAGGCAGGAAGTAGAAACATGCGGAAGAAGAACAGAGCAAGGGGAGCAACACATGACAAGGTCGGTACAGGATAGATTATCAATGCCAATGAGGGGTTTGCGCCAGGAAGAAGCAAGGAACAAGATGTCATCACCGAAGAAATTCTTGGTGTGTTTTTTAGAAAGATAATAGAGGAAGGGATTCCCACCACAAAAACATCGGCTCCGAAGGTGATGGCAGAAAGTCCTGGAGCTGAGGAAATCGATACAAGAGTAGTGTAGGGACAAGAGTAGATAGCAGTGCAGAAAGATCAAGGAGTCATTCCAGAATGGGTAAGGCAGAGGCTACAGAGAAGTCAAGAGAAGGAGGTTGACCCAACAGTCGAGTTGTAGGAAATCATGAATTGAGTCAACCAATCATAGGAGAAAGGAAAAGCTAAGAAGTTTGCAAAGATTGTCAGAGGAGAATCTGGATCCAGAACCCTTCAACTTGCAACCCCTTTCGTGGACAAGACAAAAGATCAAATCACTCCAGATGAATACAACGTGACAGAGTTTGATTTAGGCCATGCCTCCCGAGAGCAGGTATTGGAGGAATTTGATGATTATGCACAAGCAGTCAAGGACAAGATGAGGAAATTAGAAGAGAAATATCAGAGACAAAAGGGCGAGATCAAGGCCTTGTGTGGGTACATCAACAACTCGCCTCGTCCAGTGCGTGAAGAAGGCCCATCTTTTGTTCCCCCACCGGTTATTCCAACCGAATTAGTGGAGTATAGATAGAATCAGGCAAATTGCTCAAGGAGCGGAAGTTTGGATCGAGGGCATCCAAAATGAGGCCTACAAGCATAGTAAGGACTTAATACGAGTTTATGATAAGGCACTAGCCATCCTTTCCCGGATTCAGTGCATGGAGGAGTCCTGGGAAGATGAGCATATTTATCAAGATGAGATGATTACGGAATTGCAGGAAATGATGGAGACACCCAGGCAGGTACTAATTGATTGTGGGGTCATTAAGGAAGGAGCATATGATTTTACCCGATGGTATGGCGCAGTGCTCATGGCAAAGGAAATGTTTGGACATTTTGTCCAAGAGTCCACTCGATTGAGGGGATAGCTAAGAATATCAAACAGGAGGTCTCCAACATTGTTGCATCACTGGTATCACAAAGGTTGTTTGAAATGAGATAACTGTAGGCAACTTGAAGAGTAAATTAGAAGAATCCTTTAGATTGAATTTCTTTACTAGGGATGATTTTGAGAACTCCACTTTCTCGAATGACATGCATACAACTCAGGATTTATTGCCAGAATGGGAGGACAACTTGAGAAAATATGAGTGAGCTATGGTAGCTTTGGAATTCAAACAAGAATCAGCACCGAGTGTCAGCGTGGACAAAATAGAGGCAATTTTGGGAAGATTCCAGGCATTCAAGCAGAGAGGTCAAAGCTAGGGTATTCCGGTCAAGGATGTATTTAATACATGGTGGATGTTTATTTTCAACTCACTCTCCTTTATTACCCACTATGGTGGAGATTCTCCTTTTGATTAGTCCTCACAGTTATGCTCATAAATGTAGATTCCTTCTTCTTGCCCTAACCCTAAATAGGGCTGAAGTGGCAAAATCTGGGCCATCGGTTATTGTTTTGATCTGGGCCACCCGTTGTATTCGAGGACCTATATAAAGGCCTCACTTCTCATTTGTAAGCAGTGGAATTTGGAGATTGTTGCTAAGAGCTATTGAGACAATAAAATTTTCATTAAAGCTTGGTGATTATTTGATGTGTCTTGAAGCTTGCTTGGTTTCATAATCCCCTCATTCAGATTAAGTTGTTAGATAAAGTGTTGTGATTGCAATGGAAAATATGATGGTGTTTTGATGAATTCGTTTTGGTTCATACTTTTGACGTTTTACTGATTGTGAATCGTTGTGCAAAGTTAGCCTGAACCCCATTCCTGCGTATGCTTAACTTCTTTCATTCACACACATTGTTCTTTCTGATGGTGTTTGTGGTGGTATAAAAATCAATTGCATAACCCCTTGAAGATTGCACTGGTTCACGCATAGTTGTAGTTTAACTTAGCGAAGCGGAACTTGGTTATTGGAATTTGTCCACCAAAACAATATCCATTGTTATCATTACTCTTAGGAGTAGACTAGAATTTTTTAACCCTCTCCTATTTGCTTTTCGCATATTTCCGTGAAAACAAGAAAAAAAGTGTTTCATTGCAAAATCTATCAATAGCTCCATCCAATATGATTTGAAATCCATTTCAAGTTTACAAATGTAAGGCCCCTCGTGATTAACAGCAAATCACATCAACCATCGAGCTTATTCACGGTGAAGACCTAGCACGAAAGGAACCTGGAGTGACCTATATGATCTTCTCACAATCTTAGCATATATGAAACTTTGATCAAGAGAGGATAAGATGCTTTGGTATTTTGTTCTATTGTTTGGTGAGTCATAAAACGCACATCAACAGAAACTGGCGCTAGGAGGGCTGAATTGAAATTCATTCTTGGAGCAGTTTAGAAAATCGGATCATTGGTGGTGTGCAAACCCTCCATCGTCACGCCATCAATAGAAACTGACGCTAGAAGGAGAGCCGAATTGAAGTTCATTCTTGGAGCAGTTTAGAAAATCAAATCATTGGTGGTGTGCAAACCCTCCATCGTCACACTATCAACTGAAATTGGCGCTATAAGGAGGGCAGAATTGAAATTTGAATCATCTCAAGTCATAATCAACAAGAAGAATCATCAAAGGTAGAAGTTATTGCAAGACGAACCCTCCAAGCAACAAAAATTGGTGCTAGAAGGAGAGCATTCCAGATAAGTTTTGAAAGATTTTACATCATGAATCAAGATGGTGCTACCGCATAGAGACATCGTACCTATCCTACAACCAAATCTCGAATTTGGAGATGACCAAGAAGACATCATCACAGGATTGAACTCTCTCCTATTTGCTTTCTGCATAGTCCTGAAAAATCCAAAAAAAGTGTTTCATTGCAAAACCTATCGATAGCTCCATCCAATATGATTTGAAATCCATTTCAAGTTTACAAACGTAAGGCCCCTCGTGATTAACAGCAAATCACATCAACCATCGAGCTTATCCACGGTCAATACCTAACACGAAAGGAACCTTGGAGTGACCTATATGATCTTCTCGTAATCTTAGCATATTCGAAACTTCAATCAGGAGAGGATAAGATACTTTGGTATTTTGTTCTACTGTTTGGTGAGTCATAAAACGCACATCAACGGGGCCAACTGATTAGGACCTCACAATGGGGTCCTAACTAGTGTTGATTCTTGCATAACAAAAAAAAATCACGGTCGCTTTTGTATGGTAGCTATTACATTGGAGAATTCAAATATCCATTTGCAATTATGACTATGGTATTCTACTAACATGTTTGAATATATAATCAAACAACTTAAAGCTCTCTAAATCATATATAAATTGAAATGATAATTGCTTGATGTATTAAACAAAGGAGAGGAATACTTCTTACATAGAAAATTACAAAAGATCTTTCCATAATGGAAACGATTGAAAACTAAAGACATAAACAAAAGTTACTAAAACTGACTGACTGACTTACAAAATAGAAAGTTGCTCACTTAACTACTTAAATTACCATTATAAGCTAAATATTACAATATTACTCTAATACCCTCCCTTAATGATCATCTACTAACTACAACATTTATACCAAAAATTTAAAATCAACCGATACAACCCGAGACCTTTGATGCCAACCACAATGGTTTTCTTATGGCCATTGAATCTTTGGCCGCCTTCCAACATGATGTTGAGTAATGAAGCCATTCCTCCCATTATCTAGAGACAAGAAAACGAGATAAAATTCAACTTCTCAAATACCTTCTATTTTGTTCATAAAAAATTGGCAAAAAGCAAAACCCATTATTTGTTTAAAAAATCGTGCAAAAGATTATTAATACCCACAATTTTGTCCAAAATCATAAAAAAAAAACTGATGCAAAACAACACCACAAATTTATGGAAAAATCGTCAAACCCTACATGTGACACTGTAAGTAGAAATGACAATTTTGTAAAGAAATCATCAAAAACCCTCATTTTTGTATCAAAAAATAGTAAAAACCCGTGATTTTAAACAAATCATCAAAAAGTAGCAAAAGAGAACAATTTTTTGGGAAACAAATGCAAAACCCTCCAAAATAGCATGATTTCCTTCAAAGTGGCGGCAAAAAAACCCCTTCAACCACATCCATGACCCTAGAAAACAAACGCTACGCTCATAAAACAGTGGTGGTACTTCAAAAAAAACTTCTTCTGAAAACCTTTGATCTAAAAATGTTGGTTTTTGTTGGAGAGCAAAAACCAATCAAAAAACCCTCTGCTAAAAAACAAGACTTTTGTTGAAGCAAAAAACTAATCAAAAAACCCTCGAAAATATTCTGAAAATTTCCTCACAAAATGTTCGAGAAAAACCATGAATTTTATTCTATGAAAAAATCCGCCAAAAAACACCACGTTTTTAATTTTGAAAAAATCGGGCAAAAAACTTCTAGAGAATTCCTCAAAATTTCTAGGTAACTCGAGCACGAATTTTGTTGGAAAATTTTCTCAAAAACCCAACCTTTACTCTGATACCATGAAATGATAATTGATTGTTGTATTAAACAAAGGAGAGGAATACTCCTTATAATAAGATTAGAGAAGATCTTTCCATAACGAAAAATGATAGAGAACTAAAGACGTAAACGAAAGTTACTAAAACTAACTAACTGACTTATAGAATAGAAAGCTACAAACTGAACTACTTAAATGACCATTATAAGCTAAATATTACAATAGTACTTTAATATGATTTGTGTTCTTCGTAATCCATCAAATAACCAATTTTATTATTTGAATTGTATTAATTGCACATATAACACTCATATCAAGAAAGCTCACACTTCCCAACAAAAGAAACAAAGATGAAATTTAAACCCCTTTCCTAAACAATGCAAACAAAATTTAAACCAGCAAGGACTAGACAAATATTAGTGGAAAATATTTTTTCCAAAATTATCAATCAATAACAACTAAATGTTTTATATTTGATTACATTGTCTTCAAACATTGACTTCAAAAGAGTTTAAGCCATTTCTACCATGATAATGCAAATTGCTTTCCACTTATCAAATACGGCCAAAATGTTGCATCTCAGAATATTTATGTTGGAATGTATTGCCCATTTTTTCAGTTGGGAACTGTTGATGTGAGTTTTGTACCACTACATAACATATAGGAATTGAACACTTGATACAGGATATCAAACACTCAACCCTCTCTTGAAAAGTAATTACTCATGAAGAACATGAGAAAACTCCAAGGTTCCTTACACATGTGGATCCTAACTCAGTTATATTGATGTGATTTGCTGGTTAATCACGTAGGCGGGCTTACGTTGTTCATTCAAGGATATCGGATTCTTTACTATGATGATGACGGGACTTAGCTTTTTAATGTATATTCAACGGATCTGTCTCCTTAATTTATATCACTTCCAACTTCGCTCATCAAACTCCAACTACTAAGCTACTCACTACTTTGCTACTACTTCTACGGAATTGAAAGATTAGCAAATGGACGGGGATCAAACCTAATGAAAGCTTACCAGCGGCGTTACCTCCATAGATGCAATGATTCAAGGAAAATGGGACTAGAGTACCACACAAGGCTTCCTAACAAGCCGCTAGGATGCTAGTGGCCTAGTATATAGATCCCTATCAAACACTTGCTAACATCACCATACAACTAACCATTTACTTCTACTCTTAA
>MU227061.1:1162320-1180671 GCA_018584345.1 Thuja plicata
CCAAGGCACTAAAACATCCAACTCTCTCCCACATGGATCTGCCCTTCCTCATAAGTGCTGGGCGGGATTCCATGGGACATAGGACAGACTGTCCTATGGCTGGGCGGAATCCGCCCAGTCATAGGACACTTATAATATCAGAATTTCACCAACTCCCAACACATCAAAATTGTCCCCCCTCAAATCAAAATTTGCTCTTTCACTTCAATCCTAAAGTCCCACATCCAAAATAGGTTCGAATTCACCCACAAAAGGGCTGGCAGAAATCTGGTGCTCATAGGACAGCTTGTCCTATGGCTGGGCGAAATCCGCCCAGTCATAGGACACTATCATTGAAGGTTGCACTCCAAAACCTAAAACATCAAACAAAGCCCTTTACTCCATACAAAGCTTGCTAATCAAATGCAAGTGCAAAACGTTTATCACAAAGGCCAAAAAGATGAAATTGGGGAACAAAGAATGCTGGTCTTATTTCATGGCGGAATTGTCCCATAGACAGGACAATTGCGCCCAGCATGTGCACCAATCTCAACTTCAACCTTCACCACTCCAAACATCAGGCAAGGATCAGATTTTAAAGCCAGGAGGAAGTCAAGTCCTCAATATCTCTCCAATCGAAGCCAAAAAAGGGGGGTCCCCAAGAATTGGGGCGATGTGTGAAAGACCTCACAACAGGAACCAAATTTGCAAGTCATATAATTAGAAATTTATAAGTTAATTTTGGGGTACCATTCTAGAATTACCTTGCAATGCCTAAAGAATACATTTCGTCTGCTTTTCTCATCTTATTGTTCAGCTCCAAGCATGTTGCATATCTCATATAAAACAAGGAATGATCTTCTCCAATACCATTTACATCTAGAAAATTATAGACTACTTCAGGATCAGCACACTCATCGGCCTGCAAAAGTAGGATAAAGCTTAGTATTATCATAAGAATACTGTGTCTAAGTGAGCACTGTAATAAGAAAATGATAAGCCTGTTGTTGACAGCATGAACAAAAAATGCAACTGCATTGAGATTAACACATTACTTATTTTGGAAAATCATAAATAAATTGTATGCATAACAAAATATTCGGAATAATAGGACCACATCGACCTGATTGACAACTTACATACTCGACCCAAATCTTCACATAACGAAGGTCACCATGATAACGCTTTTCCTTCCAAAAAGTACGCACACACTGTTCATAGATTGAAAGCAACCCTGACTGATCTCCACCAGATGGAAAAGACTCCCGAACCCATTTGATGCATCTGACATGTCAAAAAGAACTTTAAATCAAGAAGAAATTTGGGCACATATAAACAGAAGTAAAGTCATCATGTAATAGCACAGAGCTTAAGTTATCATGTTGGGTACGAACAGTAACTAAGTATAAGAGTCTCATACAAATCACTGGCAATCTTGTCCAATGCAGAAAACAGATCTTAACAAGCTGTAAAAATAGTCTTCAAACAATTTAATTTGCTACAACTAAATAAAACAGTCATGGCATCTCCCTGATGATCAAAATGCTCTAAATGTTGTAGGGACGTTCCATTTAAAAACAAGCGGACATAAACTAAAATATTTGGGGATTTTTGGCCTCCTGCAAGGTTCCTGGAAGTTCCAAACCATAGAAAGCAGAACAGAGATCTCTAAGATTATTAAGAGACCTCATAGTGTTTTTTATTTTGTTCTGCATTTAGTAAGAAAATATAATCCATTATTTTGTTTATATTCTTCTTTGTGCAACTTTCGTTTTAGACCCACTTGTTCTACCCAACCAATGTAGAAAACAATAAATTGGAAAAGAAAATTAAGCATTCTGGCCTGCATCATTAAATTGGAAAAGGAAACTAAGAGTTCTGCTCTGCAACTTTACAAAAAAAGAGTAGTGGATCAAAGAATCCCAATAGTCGTTCTAAGTTGTAAACAAAGATTATCATCTCATAATTGCATCACAGTTCTGTTTCACTTGACAGGTTCACACGGAAATTGGGCAGCTCATAACATGAGAGAATACAGCACAGAGGTTGTTGGCTATCGAAAGAAGAGTACATAGGGTTTTGGAGTATTAAAAACAGGGTAATGTGACACTAGTTCAACCCTGATTCATGGCAGAAGAATCTGCGATGTCAACTCAACATCGCAACAAAGAAACCCCTACTATCAGTGCTGGACCATAAAAAATAAAAATTAAAAGTTAAAAGTAAACAAGGAGCCTAAATATTGCACTTAAGCAGAAATTCATATTCATTAAGTTATCTTATTTTAATTTCAATTTCCAAAAAAGAAACATATTCTTTAGTCTTAAACAACCATATAACTTGACAAAATTTGGCTGGCAATCACCTTCATATCAGTCTGGACTCAAATCCCAGGAGTTATGATGAAACGTTCAAATTAAATTAAATTTGGTGTCCAACTGCATAACCTGAGAGGCTTGGCACAAGTCCTAAGTGACTTTAACTACAAACATAACAATTGATTGTGGCATCTATGGCAAAGGTTACTCCACGATATAAAAACAGAAGAAGCTATTGTATTTTTATAACTAATATCTAAGATTGTGGCATTTAAGGCCTGGTGACTTTGAGAAAAGAGCTGATAACATCTCACCCAAAGGTTACCCCACAAAGAAATTTAGCAATGTAAAAGACAAAGAAGAAAATGGCATTAACATTGAAAGAATAAAATGCAAAAATGCGTATGCTTACCCCATCTTCCGGCTTAGTAGTATTCCTACCCTTAGAGAAAATAAAGTTCAAATGAAAATAATTTGAAATAATTACTATTGACTTTTTCTTAGCGCGAATACATACGCGATCCATGGCTCGAGAGGATCGTTGCCGGAGTACTCATCAATGGCCTCGATCAGCTCCCTGGAACAAAAACAAGAACGAATTAAGTCTAACCCTAGCTGGGTTTGATTATTTTCAAGAGAAAAGTAAAAGAAAAGTGTGAAATTCGAACCTGCGCTTATCAAGAAGAGAACGCTTCAGTGAATTCTGTTGATGTCCTTTGAGGGCCTCGTTAAGTAGCTTGACATTGCGGCCTCCCTTGAGAGGCCTCACATTCTCTTTGTATGTTTCCCATTCGTTGTCATCCTCATGCTTACGCGCTAAATGATCGCTCTCTCTGTCAATCACTTCGTACTCATCCATGGTTTGCGCTTACCGGATCTGTTTTTGATCTCTGTGATCTGCACTTACCTTCTTTAGCGCCGCCCCTGCTTCTCAGTGTGCTGCTCTGTGCGGATTCAAACAGGTGGGAAAATTATAAATTCAAATCTTCGTAATGACCACATGATGATAAGTATCTTATGGGTATTTCAAAAGAACTGTAACTATGATATTATTAAGCTATTATTTATTAACGGTCAAACCATTTTGAGTGTTGTGCCTCCATTAAAGGATGGTCATATTTCTTATGTTGGGGATTATGAAATAGGTGCTTCAATGCAACATGGACTTTCCCACTAAATCAAATGTGCATGAGCTCATTAATAGGCGAAAATTTCATATAAAGGATAAAAATTTATAAGAAATTGATTTTTAATATTTGGGTTCTACAATTTAACCGTTAATAAATACTCAAAATGGTTTGACCGTTAATAAATAATAATTTAATAATATCATAGTTACAGTTCTTTTGAAATACCCATAAGATACTTATCATCATGTGGTCATTACCAAGATTTGAATTTATAATTTTCCCACATGTTTGAATATGCACAGAGCAACACACTGATAAAGAATATTTAGGTTTCACAATTAAAGGCAAGGCATCTGATGGCTCGGTTGAGGACCAGCTCTCATCATTTGTGATGCAAAATTGGTAGATGGAAAGTTCCCAAAGAGATGTGGGAAGAAAGAACTTGTAATTTTTGCAGCAAAGGGGTGGTTGAAACGGAGTGACATTTTATCAAGAAATGTGTTGCTTATGAAGATATTCGCAGTCATTACGAAGACAACTTACAAGTGAACAGTCTGAATGAACTTTTTGAAGAGGCAAACTTACACAAAATGACTACTTTCCTAACAAGGATCCACAATAAAAGGGTCTACTTGGAGAAACTTTAGCAGGCAAATTAATTGGTTCTATCTTGGTCCCTTCGACCGCTGGTCTCGTGGACATCATTAAATTCCTTCATTCATTCATTCAATACATATTGTTTTTCCATTTATTTTAATTAATTAAAGTAGTTAACTTAAAGAGAATATATTTATTACACTAGAAAATTATAGAAATTAGTTTTTGATTATGAGGAGGGGTAATCTATTTACCTGAGAGGCTATTTTTTTTATTGTCCAAATATAGTGAGGAGTGTTATAGTGAATTGTCTTTTGATCGGATAATATGGAATCAATGGTTGATATGGATGATATTCAACAATGGTATTATTGATAGGGGAAGGATCGCAATAGTTGTCTACCTATATGAGCTTTGCACATCGTAAGCTTCTAAATTGTATCTCAGATTTTGACAATTTTTTTGGGGTCTTTTTGTAAGCAAACTTATGAGCTTAAATTTATTGTTTCAACTTCTCGGTAGCTTCGACAAACGTGGGAGGATTCGTTCTACACACAAAGGTTGAAAAGTGGTCATTTCAAGGTGATGTCCTATATGTGTTCTCTATTGTCTTGGTAATTATTCACTTAGACCACACAAAAAAAAAAGTCATATTCATATTCATTTTTAACCACATACATATTTGCGTGTAAAATAGAACTACATTTGTACTAATGTATTAAAATCATTTTTTAATGTTAAAATTTTAAGGGTGTGTTGTTCCTTGTCCCAATCACCACATCGAAACCTTGAGTTGGTATGGACCACACTCACCATTTAACTTGTTTAATAGTCATCCGGGTTGATTTATGAAATTATTTCCCATGCTTTCATATTTTTTTATCATTTTTAATTATGCATCATTCTCAACCACGATCATTATTGTCAAACACGATCAAGGTTTCTTATTTGAGTCTATATGAGTTATTGTTTTAAGACAAGTAAAGCCGAAGCCATATGTCTTTTGTAATAGGGTCAATGCTTGTCAAGATGAGTTGCATTCTTTAGTATATGTTCTCTTGAAGCCTTAATGCATACAAATTAGTTGGAGATTGTATCCAGGTGCTTGTAGTGCAAGTTTTTGTATTCTATCACCAAGGCAACAGGAACCTGTAACAGAATTTCATATTCATGACAATAGAGCGATGGGAACTTTAGTATTTGACTTAAAATGTGCAGTGTTGAATATTATTGATATAATCACTATGATAATTCCAAAGGTTGCTACTTTGTTCTGTAAAATTTGTTGGCATGATGTTCAAGTTTTTAAATTTTCAAATATTAACGACTAACTGTTAAGACAAAATTGAACAGGTGGTTGTCAGTTCAGTTCCACAAGTACCATATTGTTACAACTTCTCGATGAAGTGTGTAAAAGTGTGAAAACTTGCTTGTTAGTTAGTTGGAGTGTAGAATGAATGACATACTGAGTCATCTACAAAAATAATGAATATTTTAATATATTTATTAGTTAATATTTGCATATTAGATATTATGTATCTGTTGTTACAGAAGTGAGAAGTTTATGAGGGTTTCAATGATTCTAAATGAGTGACATTATTGGAGTGTACTTTGATATGATGGAAAGTTAATTTACAATTATTCGTTCTTTATAACTATTGAAGAAATAAGAAGGTTGTAGATGTCAAGACTGTTGCAGATTCAAAGTAGTGGGATTAATGTTATGTAATGAAACAAAGTAACCCTTTGTATCTTGATTTTTTTTTGGAGTATTGAGTAGGGGTTGGTGCTCCTAGAGTTGATGCCCTGAAATAGTAACCTAGTGAGGGTCTAGTTAGTGAGACCTTGTTTAATTGATCAGTGAGACCTAATAAAGTTCTCTTTCATAGTAATTTTTCACCCTTCGAGGGTTTTCCACTCAAATACTTGCATTATGTGTCATACATGTATATATTGTGTTATTGTATGAATATATTCCTCTCTGTTATTGTTTATTGATTTAGTCTAATACGATATGATATGTTATATTTAGTTGAAAGCATAGTGATTGAGTATTTATTGATTAAATAGAGTAATTTTGTGACCATTGATTCACTCCCCCCTCTCAATGGTCTAAGTATTCTAACAAGTGTTATTAGAGCAATAGGTTCCTTGTAAGAGGTTTAACGACCTAAGGTAGATCTTGGCAAGGAATACTTACAGTAATGACACAAGAAGGTTCTTCAGTTGCAAAATCACCTCTGCTTGATGTCAATGATATACTTTTTGGAAAGTTAGAATGAAAAACTACTTGGTTTCTCTAGGATTTGATGTATGGAGTACAATTGTCGGTGGTTATAATGTTCCTACTACTATACCCAGCGATGTTGCTGGAAAAAAGGAATATGTAATTGATGCTAGGGCAATGCATGTTATATTGTGTGGTCTGACTAAAGATGTCTTTGCAAAAGTGATGCACCAAAAAATCTTCACATGAAGTTTGGGATAAGTTGAATAACATCTATTATGGCATAGAGTAAAGCAAGCCAAAATACAAAATTTGAAATCAAGGTTTGAAGGTCTGAAAATGGGTGAGGAAGAAAAGATACCATATTACCTTCTTAGGGTTGATGAAACGGTAGATCTTGAGGGAGAACTAGTTTTTGCCCTTAAGAAGATCAAAATGTTAAATAAATAATTCAATGCATAAAAGGATCAAGCTATGCAAGACAATAAAGATCTTATTATCAAGTTTCAAGAATCGGATCAGTTGGTTGTTGGTCTAAAATTACAACTTGAAGAGAGATAGAGAGTTGAAGAAGTGGCAAAGAAATATTTAATTTTCCAGATAAACGAATGCCATGACTTGGAGGAATAAATTTTCTTATTAAGAAATAAGCTTGCAAGATATGAAATTAATAGTAAACTCAAAGTGTTTAATGTTGGCCAAAGTTCAATGATGGCAAAAAGTAGTAGTAGCAATCAAGCACAAACATACTCAAAGTATGAACACAAATGTACAATCACAAGTACAAATGTTGATAATTATGCAAAATACAAAAAACTAATATAATCAAAAGATTATTTTTGGAAGTGAAAGAGTAATAATCAGGTTCAAAACTCCTTTCTTTGGCTATTATGTTCTTTGTAATCAGTATGGTCACAATTTTAGTGAGTGTAGATTAGCCATGAGATGGAGATCAAGTTTTTTTAATATAAATTAATTTGATTTGATAAATAAGTTAAGATGTTAAAATTGTCATAACCTTGATCACATATCCAAACTTTGTAGATTGAGTGTTGATCAACAAATTGAGAAGAGTAATATGGATTTTGAAATGATGAATACAGTTAAGTTAGTTTGGAAACCAAAACAAGTGAAGCATGTTGAAAGGTCAATGTTTTTTCCAAATAGCATTACATACCAAAAAGAAATACTTATGTGTGATTGATAGTGGTTTTTCAAACCACATGAATAGTGACAAATAAAATTTTACCAAACTTGAAAGCTATGATGGTGGGATGTCAATTTTGGTGATAATACTTCTAGGCAAAATTAGAGGTTTGGGAATCTTGTTGTTGGATAATACATGTCTATTCATGATATTTATTACGTTGAATGTATAAAATATAAATTTTTGAGTGTAAGTCATATTTGTGACAATGGCTATGATATTTTGTTTAATGCTTAAGGATGTGAGAGAAGAGAAAACCGGGAAAAGATATTTGTAATAGGTAAGAGAACAAAAGGTGAAAGATTTGGATATGAAGGTATCCACCCAAGATTTAAAGGCAATAGAAAGAACAATAACAAGAGGGAAATAATATGATAAGAATAAATTTCATTCCTATTAAGAATTCAATACAATAGATGGAATGAATGATATTACATAAGAGAGGCCTTGGCTATATAGCCAAGGTGAGTACAAATGAGTGAATGAGACAATGACAAGTGTCATTATCTCATTACATGATAATAAAGATATCTTATCACCCACATAAGGTGTAATCACATGTCCATCAAAGGTGGATCATCCTCCAATGTGTAATAAAGTATGTGCAACAATGTGCAACAAAGGCATTGAGTGATAAAGTGATAAGATCACCAAAGGTGGATCACCCACCTAAGGTGGAAAAGTTCATCCTATATAAGTGGGTATGATAAAATAATAGCATGATAAGTCCACATAAATTACAAATTCTCCAACTACTCCTATGAAATTTCTTAAGTAAGCTTAAGTAAAGTGTAATTAGGACCTAAGTGACAATTAGCCAAGGTAAAATGCCTTAATAGCACCAACAAGAAGAACCTTGGTTGATAATAGATTTGGTCTTAATGTTTGTGGCATTGACTTGTTGCATGCAATCAAAATAGATCCCAAGCTTATCCAACCCTCTAATTATCCCCTTATATGTGGATTTGACAATATTACTAAAGAATCCTTAGGTATAATCACCTTACCTATTATGATAGGTCCAGTTACTTAACCTACACATATATATGTCATGTTTGATACCTCTACTTATAATATTCTTCTAGGGAGACCTTGTTTGCATGCTATGAAAGTGGTCCCCTTAACTCTTCATTGTAGTTTCAAGGTCACCTATAACAATATCATGTATATCATTAAAGCCAATCATAAATTGAAAAGTTGCCTGTGATTGGAACATTCGTTTATTCCTTCATCAATACAAGTCAATACACCATAGTGTATCCCTCAAAATAAACTCCTATGAGATTATTAGGGGTCATTATACTTTATGCCATATTTCATGGGAGAATATAAAGTTTCCAACAATATACCTGGAGAATTTAAAGGCCTAGTGTTTCACTTGTTCAACCATCTCTTCCTAATATTTCAACTCCTAGTCTTGAACATGGTTTAGGATGCGTGTAGAAAAGCATAGAGATTCACGAGAGACCTAGATCACACTTAACTATGGAAGGGTTAGGTTTCCAACCTCCTCCTTTGCCACCATCCCCTCTCTCATTGTCTAATACTTATATATCTTATATGCCTCACTTTGACCAAGAAAGCATTTTATTTGTATTCTTCATGCCAGGTTGATTACTCAACCCAAACAAAAGAAGAAATATAGATGTGATATTGAGAATCTTCCTTTTTGTATACATCATTGATATCATGACCACTCTACTAATGAATGTCAAGCTTTGCATTATTAAATTCATAAGCTCGTTAATTAAGATATCATTTGTATAACATGTAACATTGAGTTGTATTTCAATTATGATTATTTTGAATAACATTTTAGTTCCTATTATGTTTCTCTACACTATGTGACATTGTTAGTCTATCCTTTGGGGGCTCATTATCATTCATGGTGCTACAATTTTAGGTGCAATCATATTTTTTAGAAATATAATATGTCTTCCTATCATTATCTTTATGCCTAGGGGAAAAGGTAGTATTTTAATCTCCTATCCTTTCTAAGGATCCACTTTCCCTTGGTTAAGTGGTGTTTGTTAATCATGTGACATCCTTTTTTACATGGGATTGTATATTTTTCTCATGGACTCTCTCTTATGCAAGAGGTGCATGTATTGTTACTGAACAATAAGAAATTGATGATCAAGGAGGATCAATCCAATCTCATATTGAACATTAGGAACACAAAAACACCTCAAGACAAATATGATTGACAACACCTTGATATCAAAGATGCCAATGCAATATATGTGCTTGAAGGGTTTTGATTCCTTTTTTCTACTTGAAATGAAGGAAGAGAGAAAAAATACAATACAAAATGTTTAAGTATGAACTTGTTGAAACTATAAATGTTATAAAGTTTAGGTTAGGGATTTGTGTGCACTTGGAAATGAAATAGGAAGTATGTCGATATAAATCTTAATATCGAACAAAGAATTTCCTGAAAATACTTGTAACTGTAGATCCAAAACTTGTAACCTGTAACCTACATCTAGGATAAATTTGAGCCTAATTTTCAAGGAGCAAGGCAGAAAAGGCATCCTACTCTTGGGAACAGGGTGAAAAAGATGTCATGTTCAAAGTGTTCTTTCCTAAAACTTTTGGGAAAGCTCTATTTGGTTCTAATCTTCCTGGATCTTGTTCGACGATTGTGTAGCATGTTCCTGCACACAAAATAATGGGTAATAAGGTTGGCTAAATGGGTTTTCCTTAGTCAAACCCTTGTTTAGGAATCAAACTTTAAAATGTAATGAAATCGCATAAGGAAAGATGAAATTGAAGCTAGATCTGAATTGTAAATTACCTCATGTCTTGATGACGCAATGCTTCTTTGGATGTGATCACAAGTGTTAATGCAATAGCTTTAACTCTATAAAAACCCAAGATCAAATCATGAAATATAATCCTTGGATGATGGATGTTGTAGTTTGCCACAATGCTTGATTAAGAAGAATAAGAATGCCTTGAAGACTTCGATGCTTGAATTGATATGATCTCCTTATGTCATAATTGTGTTCATTATAATTGAATTGATTATGATAATGTTGAATCTTGATTGTGGTTGTGGTTATGAAAATAAGGAGATATAGGGTGTTTATATACCTCTCATCACAGTTACAGGGTTAAAATTTAAGAAAATTGACTCTAAATCAAAATCCCTCGCTAAAACACCAAAATAGACCTCTGGTTCAAATTTGGACCAAAAAATCAAGGAACGGTGTGTTAATAACATCTTGTTCCACCCAATTAGGGCCCAAATTAGGACAATGGATCCCAGTCGTGAAAGGGTGCGGGATTTAGAGGCATAACCAGTTTCGAGGTCAGGGGAGAATGTAAAGGCCATAAATAGTAACACAGGGCCTAGATGGTGTAATGAATTATTTGAATGGATGAAAAATAGAGGATCACACTTAGAAATAAGGGCTCACCTCAAATTTTAGAATAAATTGAATTAGCACAAAACTTATAACATTAACTTAAAGGTCCAGTGAGTGTTAGGAGAATGTGAAATTAATGTGGGAATCCATACATACTAAAATGGGGCTAAAATGAGCATCTAATTATAAATGCTAACTTTTTAGGACAATACACTTACATAAACAAATACCTTACTTGGGGGATAAGAATTGTGTTATCCTTCATCAAGATTCCCTTTACCTAGCAATGGGGAAGGTATAAATTCTTGTTCTTCTCCCCTCTTTTGATTAATTTTTTTTTTAAGATGTCCCCTTAGAGGTAGATGTCTTCGAGCAAAGATCTCTTCCTCCTATCATCCATCCCTTAAAAGGATCCCTTTACACTTGTTGCATGATATCCCTTTACAATAGTCTCGTCCTTGCCTCATAATATTTATAACCTCTTTGGATTGAATTTAGTGTTGCTTAAAGGATATCTCCTTGGTGTTGAAGGTGTCTATCGTTGTTCTTCTTTTTCTTAAGATGTCAACATAGTCCTATTTTTCCATCTTAAGGTGGGCATATATAGCCTCCTTATTGAAAATGTTTTGGTTATTTTTATTTCAAATATTTTAGGTTGAATACACTAGCATAATACAAATTTCTAGGACCATATGAATCTCCTTCGTAAATTGTACATGCTTCCCAAGGTTTCCAATTTCACTCATATTTAGTACTCATTTTAGTGTGTATTCATTCTTCCATGCATCATAAGACTTTCTATGTACTTAATTAAAAAGTATCTCAATATGAGTCCTCTATTAATTTTATTTATATGAGGGCCCTTAATTGTAGGCATGGCCCTTTAATTATTTCATTCATTCAATCACTACTTGCATACATAGGCCCTATTTTTTTATGGTTGCCCTTTTGCATTTATTCTGATATCACACCTCTATTTCATGCATGTTTAAGGCATCCTTGTATCCAAATTGACCCTCGACTCAAATTTGAGCTTGAATTGGCTGGAACTTGGTGACTGGGTAGGAATGTGGGTAGTCAACTTGCCCCAGTCGCTGGGACTCAACCCGTTTCCTCACAAATTTAACCCAAATTTCAAAGGTGTAACAGTCCTTTGATTTTAGTAGTGTATTCAAACCCACATCAACCTCCTTTGAGTTTAGAGTCCTAAAATAGCTTGGTGAGGTATAAGAGAAAATCCACCTCCCTCATTTTAGGAATCACAAGCAATCCAATCCTATAAATCTATTTTTCAATCAAGCATTCATGATCTCAAGCATCTAAGGAGCAAGAAGAAGCATTCAATTTCCCTTTTTTCTATGTGTGGGTGACATGTAGCGCAACTATGGAAAAAGATATAGGAAAATCTAACATCGATCTATAGGTGGAAAAAATTTCATCAAAATTTGTCGAGGTGCCTCCAAGGGTCTCTAGTGAGTCTAGTTGCCTCATACCCTCCAGATCGCCCCGTACCTACCATTATGGGCTGAAATTTAGATAATAGGTTAGTCATTGTTTTGGATTTCCAGATTTGGTATCAGAATTGGGTTCTTAGTCTGTTAATTATATTTATTTGTAGAAATATTCTTTCTTTCTCCACCTAACCCTAGATCTTTCATTTCCATTTCCATTTCTATTTTGCATTTTCCCATTTCAATTTTCACGGTCATGTTCTATAATATCAAAGGATCACTGCATCCACCTAGTGCTTCATTCCTCTTGAGGCAAAATGGATCACCTTCCTTACAATGTAACAGAGGAGATAGGTCAAAGGTTCCTAGTTTTTCCATGCATCCTACTTAACACTATTTTCCTCAGTACAACTACATATCATCATGCTCCACAACATTCACATCAACATTATTTATTTCTATATCAAAGAATTATTTTGAGTTATAGGATAGTTTCACAACTCTTTCTTGTTGTCCTTGGATAAAAAATTTTTGCATACCCATATCCCAAAAGCCTGACTTTCCAAGTCCAAGTCCATCTTGAAGAAATCTCTTACACAAAATTCATAATCATCAATTCAATTTTCCCAGTGGTATTCTATGTTAAGTATATGTCTAAAATGTGACTTGATTAGATGAATGAAAGGTGCAATCGGGTCAAACATGTATCTCTTAATGTTCAATGGCTTCAAAGATAGCTCCAATAGCTCAAATTATATACTCTTTGTGGCCTTCGTGTCTAAAAAATTATGTGCTCCCACTTTGACAAGGAATTAGAAACATGAATTATACTTGTTTTATATTAACTTATAGACATTGACTACCTGCTCTCATAACTCTAAGAGAACCAAATTATCACAAGAATACATTGGCAATTCATTTGGAGGTAGTGTTCATCTTACCACCCTAATGTAGGTGATATCTTGAATTGGATAAGGTAGCTTCCAAACATCTTTATTTATGCAACATCTTTCAGGAACAACCTTTTTGCAATGTACCCTTCCAATGTTTTGATCATGGAAAAAACAAGGGCATAATTGGCTATTGTTTGATCCCTTATTATCCTCTTCATGGTTAATAGAGGGTAGTGGTTACATATTTTAATACTTGGATTAGTGAGTAACCCTTTCTTCTTCAACCTGAGATATGTTGCTTGGGCATCCTAGAGGTAGACTAAGTATGAGATCATGTAGAACCTTAGATCCTTCTTTATCTAAACTAGTTATTCATGAAGATTATCATTAACTAATTTACTCTAGTCAATGTACTATTTCCTATTGACAATATTTTTGATGAAAAGGAGCACCCATGGTTGAAGCTCCCTAACCTTGGGTAGGTCAATGACTCTAGTTAGAAGAGTAATACAATCTCCGGAATCAGTGTGCAACATAAACCTATGGATAATCTTTAGGTTCTCTAATTATTGCCCCTTATGAGACTTGTCCAACATTTTTTTATTAATATAATCCATTGGATCCTTATTATTATTATAAAATTGTTCTCCATAATCCACCATGATGACTCTGGCATACTAATCTTGTAGAAGAATATAAAATAATTTCTTAATGGTATCTAAGGATATACCTAGTATTACCTCCCTCGATGGGCCATATATCCTTATTTTTGTTTCCTTGTACCTTGTAGCGCACATAATCACTAGGTCTGGTAATTGGAGAGAGGTGGAAAAACCAACAGATTGCTCTAATCTCAACTTGACCAGGTATGTTGCCCAATAGCTCCTTCATTCAGATTGGAAATTCTCTAAATGAACTCATCTAGATAAACATGACCCTTATTAGTATTTGTTATGTTCCATTCTCTTCAAACTATCTTACTGGGTGGGATGTATCTAAGGATTTTGTACTTCATTGGTGATACTCATTCTTAACACATAATAGTTTCTTCCTAAAAATGCATCTAATCAATGACCCAAAAAACATCTTTATTTACTTTCACCACTTACACACTTATTAAATACGTTTAACACTATGCATGAAAAACCTATTGTTAAATGACAATTAAACCTAATACTAACATAATTACTCTTTTGGATACGAGGCACCCATAAAAATCACTCAATAATGAGTACCTAAGGCGAGGCTTTGAGGTACGAGGGTGTACTCCCACTGACATACGCTTTCGTAGCAAGAACAAGGGTTGGGGATGTAGAATCCCCAACACACCATTAGTTAGTAGGAGAAAGGTTTTAGTGGTTAGGATTGGGATCCCAATCCTCATGTTTGTTATAATCTCTGATTCCCAAACCCTATTTATCCTTATCCTATCAAAGTTAGGGAAACATTATAAATTGCTTGATTCAATTTGTCTTTACCTTCACTCACTTGATGTAATAGTTTTAATTAAAATTACCTCTCCTTAATAGTTGAAAACCCCTAAACCTCACCCTAGGTATGATGTGTGCACTTGATTTTTTCCCTACTTTATCTAGTCTATGAAAATATTATTTAGGAATGTCACAATGTGTATCACCATTAATGACCACGAATCTCCAAATTTTGGGCTTTGCTACTTTATTCACCAGTGTTGGACTCTAACTTCCTCCTTGTATATTTTGGTGGTTAAAGGCTTTAAATGTTTATTAGAAAAATCCAAATCTTTTGGATGGGTCAAAGGAATTTCCATACCTGAGTCACCTTCTCAACTAGTTAATTTGTTCATTGTGTGGATGCATATTTTCTCATTTTATGTGAACAGGAGAAAAATATCAAATAATCCCTTCATTTTCTTGGCACCATCTGCTTGGCCTCTAGCTCTATCATCAAATGACATAAAATTTAGTCCTAACTAAAATCTTGCCTCCTAGATTTACCTTGGATGCTTCAGTATGGGTGGAAGTGGATTGGACATTGAAAAATATTTAGATTTTTGGGCATTCCCTTTGTTTTTTTATGCTTCTGACGTGAATATTGGAATGTTGTTGCAAGATTTGAGAAAAATTTGTCTTATTGGAGTACCGAACCTCTTTTGTTGACTCATATATTTCAGGTGCACCCAATATTTAATACTCCTCTTGTTTAGCTCCCTCTAAGGCCTCATATTTGAAACTGGAGAATTTGCTTAGGGATTTTTTTGCGGTCTTCTTGTCAAGACAACAAATATTTTCATATGGTTTCCTGAGATTGTTTCTATCTACTATGTGAATTTGGTAGTCTTGGGCTCCTTTCAATGCCATGACATGGCTTAGACATGTGTGCTCAATGGATTGTTCATGCCCTTTATAGAGATGAAGCTTAGAAATTTATTCTTTGACATTGCATTTCCTCAGGCTATTCAATCAACAAACTTACATGGAAGGGGATAAGTTTTTAGAACCTTCTAGTTTTGATAAATGTTATTCACATCAAAGGCACTTTTTTGGTAAAAATATTTGGTGTGCCCGAGAGGTTATCAAACCTTGGCTATGGTGGGATGATTCATGTTTTTGAGATGTTCTTTCTTTTAATCATCATAATGTTTAGTGGTCTTCACTTATATAAGTCTAGGGACTTCCTTTGGCCTATTTTCCTTGGGTTTGTGCCTTGAATTTTTATAAATATGGCATTTACAAACCCCAGGACCCATTTTATAGAGTCACTATGAATCTTTACTCTTGGGAAGACATGAGAGCTTAATACTTTCTCTTCCAGCCAAATCAAAAGACATTTTACATTGTCATGTATGCTTCGCCTTTGAATATGCATCAAATGATTATCATACACTCTATGAAACCCTACTAGAAAGACTAGCATTTGTCTCCCAACCCCGTCTTCTGTAATTACAAGCCTTGGTTGGGATACAATTGGTTCTCCCTACACCTTCCCATTGTGCTTTTTTGAATCTTTAATGGCACTTATGGCTGCCTTTGCCCATTCAACAACAATAATTTCACAATATTTGGTATGTTTTTACTAAGCCTAATATTTCCCACTTTGCCTAGTGTATTATTTGCCAAGGCTTGCCTTTGGGACCTTGCCTTGGGAATATGGGAATTTTTTACCCCCATTGTCCTTTTTGTGGGAAACTAGAGTCTTTCAAATGCATCTTTTGGTTCTTCTATCATATTCAAAACTTGTGCATTTGAATTTGTGATTTCGTTTGGCCCTTTCAATCAGAGCCATTTTCTTGGCACGTGGATCTTCTAGGGGATTGGGCTTGCATTCCCTTCAAGTTTACATAAATTTGGAAAGATTTCAAGGTGGATTTCCTCTTTTATTTGTGGAAAGATATAAATTTTGTTTTGTAAATTCACACAACTTTATAGTCATGTTTCACTTTTCACTAAAGTGTGTATTTTTAATAACGTGGTTCTTAAGATTTAGGTCCAGGGCAACAAAGTGGTGCTAGAGGTGGCTGATGACATGTAACTGATTGAATGTTTGATAATGTTAAGTTGAAGATGATGCAAGACATTAAAAAAGTTAATGGTTTGTATTGCCATTGATGTCAACTTTATATCATCTGTACGGTCATGTACATAATGTCAAAGACTTCAGAGAATCAATGGAACAATGATTATGCTTTCAACAATGCATAAAAGTCAAGTATTCACTAAGTGACAGACAACACCGACGGAGTGCACACCATTGGTAAAGGAAGAGAAAAAGTCACAGTGATGCCCGACGAACAGAAGACAGTGTTGCCCGATGAAGCAAAATCACAAGATGCCCGACAAACTAAAAATAGAGTTGCCCGACGGACGAAGATCCTGAAGCTAACTGGAGTTACACCACGGAACTGGTAGTTGTCACCGATGACAAACTGCAGAATTGACCGACGGAACAGAGAGTTCAGAAAATGACAAAATACATAGCTGGCAGAGCTGAAGGATGGACTTAACTGGTTGTTTTATTTGTTTTATTCGACCACAGTTAAGTAATTGATTTAAAGAAGATTTATACAGTTGGCAAGAAGATAACTACGAGATAAATCAGGAGTTAAAGTCGTAAATCAATTTGGCTAGATTTTTTTCACGCCAAGAATCAAGAATAATGAATCATGAATTAAGAAATATCATGTCTATATAAGAGACAAGCATAATTCATTTCTGCAAGCAATCAGATACACGGAAGGGAAGTGAATAGAAAGAGGATGCTAAAGAGAAACTGGTGAAGGATAAACTTCATACAGTCCTGATCAATCAAGCTGAGGGAGAGCTAAAAAAAATTGCAGACACCGACGAACAGTGGAGCACAGCATCACAGAGTAGAAAGTGTGGAGCACAAAGGAATTAAATTGATACATTGATCAAAAAGGTATTGTACTTAAATAGATCTGAAAATTTGCAATTCAAAGTTGCATTAGAAATAGATCATAGTGTTTTAGTTTAACCATTGAAGCATCAAGTCTCTTAACAGAGTAGGACTTAACAGTCTTCTATAATTGAGGTATATCCTAATAGATTACCAAAAAGTTTGATTCATGAAAGTAGCATTCAATTTGCATAAAGCCTATTGACAGCCTAAGAAGGAGGTTGATTCAAGGAAGGTAGCAAGATTTGCCTAAAGCCTATTGACAGTCTAAGAAGGAGGTTGATTCAAGGATGGTAGCAAAATAGATGCCAAATACTAAGTGACAACCTATATGTATAAAATCCTCTAACAAGGTCGCACTTAACAGTGTGTTTGTAACCTTTAACAGGGTTGGCTCCTAACAGGGCTCACTTCAAAAGAGTGAAAATTTGGGGTACCGGTCCCAGTGGTTTTTCCCTTAATAGGGGTTCCATGTTAAAATCCATGTGCTATGTGTGTATGGTTTATTACTTTATTATTTTACATTTCACATATGCATTTCTGGATTGATTGGTATACTCTGCATATTTACTGAGTATCATTAAATAAGTTTTACTGCTTATCGGTAATCAAGGAGAATAAGGATAGACAAGGTAAACCGACATACAGTTAATTGCTTCAAGTATTTCAAGGCATGCATCTTGTAGGGACTTAATAATCTGAGGTGTATTGATTGGTGGATTAAAGTTTAAAGGATAAATGTTTGAGGCCACTGATTCACCCCCCCCCCCTCTCAGTTATTAC
>MU227061.1:1201124-1253317 GCA_018584345.1 Thuja plicata
ATTCTTGCCCTTGTTTTCATTGTGAATCTCTCATTGTATGGTTTATTGGCAAGGTCATGAGTTTATAGCTTTAGCTGAGAGCAATTTTTACAAATCTTGCAACTCCATGCATAGAGAGCTATGGATCGATTTGTGACGGATCATTCTTGAGTTTCCTTGCATGTAAGGATTCATAGAAGTGCACTATTTTGTGTGTACAGTATGTACAACAGGAACAAATATGTAAAGATAGCTATGTACAATATATCACAAAAAAGGAAAGAAAAGTACATAAGGATATGTATATATACTTACACTTACCAACGTATACATAGGGGGAGTCATTCAAATTACTATGGAAGAAGTATACATAGGTGTACATATTAATACATTCAGTATGTTGCACATATCATGTTTTTGATACTAATGTCAAAGGGGAAGGTTGATGACATTAATTTTGCCATTAGTACACTTAGTGAAAAACATTGACAGAGATCATCGGTACAAGCATTACCGGCAGACAGCGAGCATACCCGACAGAACAAAAAGGTTACGAGAAAATGCTAAGTATGAAATTGACCGATGAACACTGACAAGTGTTGCACCGACGAAGTGAACAGGACATCACCGACGGGTCAATAACATAACATAAAGATCATCATCGACGATACAGTTTTGAGAACAAAACCAATGGAGCAGAAAAGGCATACCCGATGAACAGTTCAAGAAAGGAACACTGATGGCAAATAAAACTGACCGTCAGAACCGACAGTCGGTTAGAGAACCCACAAAAAGTGGATCTGAGTTTTACACGTCAGATAAAGCATTGTAATTCTATTTTTAGAGTTTTAATTTGTTTTAATCATAAATTGAGGATCAAGAAAGCTTTATGTAAATGTTTTAAAGCATCCTAACAGATCTAAAACATATCTAACTAAAGATCAAGGTCAAGTTGTAAACCTTGGATCTAGAGTTAACTTGCGAAGTGTGATTCAAGAATAGAGCCAAAATCTAGTATAAATAGATGTTCGATCAATTGTGAATTATGAATTCATTATTGTTGATAGCCATGAAGAGCATCTAAGGAGAAGAAGGCAGAATTCATGCAAAGTTTAGAAACAGATCACATCAGTTATCAAGAACACATAAAGGCTACCGACGGGCAGACAAAGGTATTATTCAATCATGGAAAGATGATTACTCATACATAGGAAGCTTTATTGGATTTGTTATCAGAAATTAGAGATTGCAAACATCATCAGATCAAAGACTTATGTAGTTGCATTCTAACAAGTGCATCACATCTAAAATCCTTTTGTAGAAGGTGGACTTAACCATTCTTTACAAATATCTTAATAGAGTGCACACTTAACAGTGTTGCTAAAGCTTCAAATGAAATAGATCTTAACAGGTCTCCACTATAATACTCCTAACATGGTAGGTCATCATAAGTGACCAATTGTAAGCCTTAACCAACCCCTTCTTATCTGTAGATAGTTAAGTCTTGTGGGTAACAATCCCCACCACAATTTTTACTTCCTAACAGGAGTTTTCTGCGATATCATATCTTGTGTCATGTGTTATCTATTTTCATGAATGTTTCTTGTATGATTACATATTAAAGAACTTATGTTATGATTGCATATACATAAAGAAAGATGAATAGTTAGATAAGATAATTTACAAACTGATGATTAAGGGTTAATGGGCTAACCAAGAAAAGTTTTAGAGGTACTGATTCACCTCTCCCCTCTTAGTACATCATTCCAATATAATTCCAACATATCTAATCTCAAACATTTAATCTTTCTACCACATTCCTTCTCAACTCTTGATTTAAAATTCTTGAATTTCTCAAATGCTTCTTGTTTCTCTTTTAGAAATGTAACCCAAGACAATATGGAATAATCATGAATGAAAAATATGAAATATTGCTCACCTTATAGGCTCCTTATTCTAGTAGGACCACATAGGTCAATGTGCACTAGATCTAGAAAACTAGTAGATGAATAATATTTCACCTTGAATGACTCTCTTTTCTGCTTTACTTCCTGACATCCTTTACAGATAATATTATCTGGTTCACACAGTCTAGGTAAGTCTCTCACTGCACATGATGAACTTATTCTTACCAAATTGTCAAAATTGATGTGGCACATCCTCTGATGCCAGAGCCAACTATCATCAATCCAAGATAATAAACATCCTTTTATAGCTCCTTCAAGTTGATACATGTTCCTTCCTATCCTTCTGCCAACTGTAATCATTGTTCCAGATCTCTTTCAAATCTCACAACCTTCATTCTTGAACACAACATCATATTAATTTTTACACATCTATCCAACACTCAAAATATTATGACACAAACCCTTCGCATAATAAACCTTTCCAGTGTTATGATTCCCATCAAAAGTAATAGAGACTCTACCAACAATATATGATGCCTTATCATCACCAAATCTAACAGGGCCACCATCATACTTCTCAAGTGTTCCAAATTTTCTTTTATCACCATTTATATAATATGAACAACCACCATTTATCAACCCCTCATACTTGTTCCTTCTAATATACAGATTAGTAGCATCAGAATTATCATCTATTTCTGGGCAAATGTTAGAAATATCAAATCCAAGTTTTTCTTCTTCTTCAACATAGAATAAACAATCCTCTATTTCTGACTCATCATTTGAAATACTAACATCTTCATTAACATAGTAATATTTGTTATTAAACTTCTTAAATTTTTGTCTAGGACCTTTCTTTGGACACCTAGTATCCAAATGAACAATCTTTCCACATCTAAAAATTTAAGGGGAAACATACCTTTGTATTTTCCAATACCTTTCTTTATCTTCCTTGCAAAGTTCACTTCCATCTCATCTGAGTCTTCCTCATCCGAGTCTTCATCTTCTGGATCTTCCTCTGTCTTTGTGGCTTTAAATGTTGTCCCAGATTTGCTATTGTCTTTTCTAAACTTTCTCATCTCAAATGTGGTCAGGGCGCCAAACAACTATTCTCTAGTCAACCTCTTTAGATCATAAATTTCCTCAATCGTCAAGATCTTGTCACTATAGATCTTTGGTAAGGACATCAAGATATTTTCCATGACATCTTCATTAGTGAAATTTCCTCCTTGTTCTGATTAAGTAAAAATAGGTTTTACAAGGACCCGAAACCTTTACAAAGTATAAGAGTTCAACAAGTTTTACAAGGACCTAAAACCTAAAAAAAGTTAATACAAATATTCAACAAAGAAAAACAACAGTTGTGCCGAGGCACCCAAGAAGGAAAGGAAAAAATCAACCAACAATCGAGCTAAAAAATTCCCACAGATAATAACAATAAAGACATGGACAACAAAAAAACCCCAAAAAGATGGCAAAAAAGGAAAGCTACATGCCCTGCACTAGTTCCTGGGCCTTGATCAACATAACCTACATATTACTAATTGTATTCTTGAAATCTTTTATTTCCTTTTCCGCCTTTGGAATAGTCTTCTTTGTGCTTGCTCTTGTTCGGGTACCTGGGCCAGTAGCCTCCTTCATCTCTCTGTAGTCTTTCTCCTTGTTGTCCTGGTCAAGCTTATCCATCAGGATCTACGCATGGCCAGTGTAAGCTTTTAGACTCATCAAACATTGCTCCCCAATTTTCTTCACCATTCCCTCCAACCTTTCAACCTTGATTTTCAGGTTCTTGATCTGCATTGCACTATCATCCTCCTCTACCTTTTCTTTGATTTCCTTAATCTATCTCTCCATATTCCCCACTCTATTAACAAAAACCACCCGAGCTTCCGAGTTATCTACAACTTCTTTCATTTCTTCCAAAAAAACATCCACAATTTTTTCCCCAATTCCCATGCTATTTAAAATATTAATTTCAGCCCTCATAATTTCAACTTGTTTTTTCAGATTAGCATTATCATCAATCATATTACTCACCATACCTATAAAACCCGTAATGCACTCTTTAGTATCCACCAACTTTTGATACTCCCCCATATCCACATTATCATGGTATCCACAATCTTCGTGCCCAAACTCTTTCATTGTTCTTATTTCCTTATTTCCCTTCGTAATATCTTCCTCCTGCTTATTATTATCAGCCCTAGGGATTTTTTCCTCATTCTTATCACCTTTTTTATCCTCCCTATTTTCACCTCTTTCCTCCTCCTCATGGTTCTCCTCTATTTTTTCAAACGCATCTTCCTCCTCCGAAGTCAAATCAATTCTCCTCTTACTGGAGTACTTGTTCTTTTGATTTCCCTTAGCTTTCTCCTTACCTTCCCCATGTTTCCTTTTCTTTGAGTTCTTATTCTCCTCCTTCTTCACTTCCTCAGACTCATTCTCTGTTTCCATTTCTTCCTCCCGAATCTTCTTCTTAATCTTTTTTTTCCCTTTTTTTTCTTTTTACTCCCCTCCAACATATCATCATCAGTATCCTTTTCCATTTCATATTCTTCAGAAAATGGATTGTTCTGGTTTTTCTTTGCTGATGTGCCCTTTTTATTCATTTTAGGGGTTTTATAACCCTTCAACTCCTCTTCACTATCTTCATTTTCTTCTTCATACATGTTGTCATTATCATCCCCCTCTGTATCTTCCTCATCCTTCAGAATCTTCTTCCCCAAAGGCCTTTCCACTTTTTTGGTTTTTAGCATCTCATAGATAAGCAACATAAGACCCTGGTGGGGTGCATGATCCCCCTTTAGATCTTTCTACAAGCTAGTGATGGTGGCATCTAACGAGCTAAGCAGATAATAGGTCAAACTGACTTTCACCTCATGTATAAAATGGTTTAGTAACATAAAATGGTGTCCATACACTCTCGTAAACCTACCATCGAGCGTGACATAATTGATAATTACATAAAGAACATACATCCAGGGTCTAGATATGCACTTTGGATTGTGGTAGGAGGCATCAACCTTGACTAGTATGGCCTTTTCTTTCGCAATGTCTAAAAAAGTCTCCCATGATTTATCGGAAATCACTCTATCTCTATAGAACTTAATACCATCCATACCCATACTAGTAGCTTCTACAATGATCTCCTTTGTAACCTCCATATATTGATCACCCACCAAAATCTTTCCCTCTTTCCAAGTTTTTGTAAAGATCCTCGTGATAGAAGGGTTACGGCCATGGAGTCTTTCCAGATACACAACCAACCCACTATCTTTCAAAATCTTCTAGACTCTTTGGTTTTTTCTCCACTTGTTACAGTTAACAGGCTCGACCCTTTTCTTATTTCCGCCCATTTTTTCCCTCTGATTGAAACTATTTTTCTATTATGACTAATAGTAATGCCAAAATGAATAGCATACCTCTTTTTTTGCGAAACCAAAAAGACCCAGAAAGTGTGCCAAATCCAACTCGCAATCACCATTGGGTACTTACACCTCCATAGGTAATAAAGACACATCACCTTCACATAAATGAACATAATGATACTTACCATTTATGATTACTTTGCTGACGACTCTTCAACTGATCACTATCAAGCAATAATTTGGCTTGAATAGGCATGTCATTTCCATCATTCCACTGCACCACCATGTCACTCTTACAAGCTGTGTTGGCCGCCCAGTCAACCGTGCCATTAGTCTCCCAAAAGTTATGTGTGATAACATAATTCTCAAAGGATCGGATGATATATTTAGCTTTTTGAATGGTATTATAGATAGTCCATGAAGCAGGAGTATCATTATTCAAACATTTAATAATGTTGAGAGAATCTCCCTCTAACCACACTTTAGAACAACCTCTCTCTTTAGCTAAAATAAGACCCTGAAGAGCAGCACAGGCTTCAGCCTGATGGTTCATTTGATTACCAATGGGGATGGCTTTAATTCCTTTACAAACACCATTTTCATCTCTAATGACAATGCCACACCCTGCAACCCCCAAATTTCCCTTAGAGGCACCATCAAAGTTAATTTTCTGCTAGCCCTTAGGGGGGAAATCCCATCTAGCATCCTCTCTCTTAGATTTGTTATCCTATTTCTTGAAGTTCCCTTTGATTTTCCAATTGTTGAAAAAGAGGATGTCATTCTCATGTAAGGGTTCTATAACTTTATCCTGTAGCAGTAAGTTTTCTTTAATGGCTCTCTTAATTTTAAAGAAAACCTCCTTCTCACTTGTCATTTTCTCCCTGAACACTCTATCATTTCTCTCTCTCCAAACCCCCCAAAAAACATGAGGAAGAAAAAAATTCCAAACCTTGATAACAGTATCATTCTTTGAAGGATAGTTCCAAAAGTTAATAAGACTCTTCAAATCTTCAGGAAAAACCCACTCTGTATTAAGAATCTGGAGAAAACAATCCCAAATCCTTCTAACATAGGGACAGTGAATGAAGATATGGTCCACACTTTCCTCCTCTTGCTTGCAGAGGTAGCACCTGTTCACTAAAGTCATACCTCTTTTTTAAGATTATCAATAGTCAAAATTTTATTTTGCATCATAATCCAGAAAAACACATTAATTTTGGGAATAAGATCCTTAATCTAGACTTTTTCCCACAGAGGCTCATTTAGGTCCTTGAACTCCAGATGGTACAGAGAGGAGATAGATAAATTACCATTTGTGTTGTATTTCCAAATAATCCTATCTTCTTCCTCAATCAGAGTGATGGAATTGATAATTTTATTAAGATGACCCAACTTATTATCAATGATAGATAAGTCCTTCCAGTGATCCCTGCCCCAATAGTCTTCCACTTTCCTTCCAAAAATGGTTTTGCATTGATTCTCAAACATCCCCCATTCAGGACACTCCCTAAGAGGGGTATGATGAATCCACTCATCTTCCCAAAAAAGGACCTTGCTCCCATTTCCCACTTTCCATTTGATTCCTTTTTTAATGCTGTCTTTATTTTTCATAACATTTTTCCATATAAAAGACCCTCCCCCCTCCCTGTCCTCATTCAGAAAGGCATCAATATTAGGTTGTTCCTTGTTATATTTATTGTCCCATATTAAAGTCCACTCTCCTTTCGAATTGTAATATCTCCATATAATTTTTGCTAGGAGGTGCTTATTCAAGTTTTTGATTCTTCTTAACCCTAAACCACCTTTTTTGATCGGTCTACAAACTTTTTCCCAGGATATGAGTGCTATCCTTTTCTTTTTCTCCATCTCAGTCCACAAAAACTTTTTTTGAATCTTTTCAATAGCTTCACCAAACTTTTTGGGAATTTTAAAAATGCTCAAAGCATAAAGAGGGAGACACTGGAGAATAGCTCTGAGAATCTGGATCTTACCCACTTGACTAGGCAACATCCCTTTCCATCCAGCAATTTTACCATGAAATTTATCCACTAAATAACTCCAAAAAGTATCAGGAGGTTACAGACAGAGAGGAAGACCAAGGTAATTTCCAGGAATAGTCCCCAGATCACATCCCAAAATCCTCATGATCCTCATCTTTCTTCTTTCTGGGACATTGAAGAGATAAACAAAACTCTTTCCCTAGTTGATAGTTTGGCTAGAGGCTATCCCATAATTGGTCAAGGTTTTCTTTATATTGCTAGCATTTTTAACATAAGCCTCTCCCATAATCATCGAGCCATAAACAAACTGTTGATGAGAACAAACTTGGTTAGCAAAAGAAGGATTTAAACCTTTAATATCTCCTTTCCTCACCTGGTTCTCCATATACCTACCAAGGCATTCAACCATGAGGATGAAGAGGACGGGAGAAGGGGGACCCCCCTGCCTTAACCCTCTAGTCGACTTGAAGAATGTGGTAGGGGACCCATTGACCAAAACTGAAAAGGTAGCAGAAGAAATAAGATGAAAAATGAGATCAATACACTTTTTATTAAATCCAAAGGCCTTCATCACTCGCACAAGAAACTCCCAGTCCACTCTGTCATAAGCTTTTCCTCCTTGTTTCTTAAATTCATTACTACATTGTGAACCCTCTTAAAATAGATTCCAATATATTTACCTTCTTTCGTTCTCAAATTCTCATAATGGTGCTTTTTTTTTAGCTTATTAGGCAACTTAACTCTGTCATTTACTTCATAAATCTCTTTCAATTTTTCCCAAACATCATAGGCAATCTTTAATAAAATAGCCTTAGCTAACTTGGTTTTTGATAAAGCACTAGAAATTGCATACCTCACTTTTCCATTGTCCTCATAGGTTGTGATTTCATCTTGAGTACTAAGGCCATTATGAGGAACAATGTACTTAGTCTCCACATTCTTTGAAGTCGTGTAATTGATCGAGATCATGTATCCTATCAACTACTCTTTCCATGAACTATAGTCATATCGATCAAACGTAGGAATGTTCAGTTTATACACCATAGGATCTACCTCAAGCAGTTAAGCTCTCTCCAAGGAACCAAATATCTGATACCAATTATTGAATAATTCAAAGCACAACAAATTTTTTTAAGATAGGACCAAACCCAAACCAACTACCCACAATATGTTATGCAAAAAATAGAACTAGCACCAACACAAATAAGAGTAAATATTCAAAGCACATCATCCAATGCATGCTTCTACTAAAGCACTAAAGAAACCAATCCACATCTATGCATAGGATATGTTGACATAAATGAAAACCATTAATGACAAAAACAATTATAGCATTAGCTTCTCATTCTAACAATTTCCCCTTTGTCATTGATGACAACATTCATCAATAACAAAGAAAACAAGTCACTATCGAAAGGTATCAACATCAAAGTTCTCTATTCTTCAATGTTCTTCTCTATTATTCTTTATTGTTAGTATGAGGACCTGATGCTATAATTGTGTTGGTTAATAGATTTATCACCTAGCTCTATTTTCTCACACCCACAGAGGTGATAAACGCAACCACGGTTGAATCAATCCCAAAGAAACTATAATTGATTGATTCTCTACTTATTTTCAAAGGTTGCAACTACCTTCATGTGATTTAAGAATTAAATTCTAATTTAAATATCACTTTTAACTAGAAAGCAATCAAAGGAGAGCTTTTAACCAGAAAGCTAATAAGGCAGTAACTTCACAAATGCAGAAATTTAAAAATACTAACAATGTCTACAACATTCTTCAAGACCTCATTCATAGATAAGACCTCCAATCATCCAAGATATATCAAAATAGAAGCTTCAACTCATTCATTTAGTGAGGTTCTTTCATACGAAAGCATTCACACATTCTGATTCAATTATCAAATATGCATAGGTCCAATATGATAACTTAAAAAAAACTTCTAACAAACAAAAACATCAAACTGAGAAATAAAACTTGCAGTGTTTTTTCTCTTAAGAGTCAATCAAAGTTCACCCAAAAGATCCTAAAAATCTAAACATCCTACTATTTAAACTATCACAAATAACAATTCTATACAATCGTTACTTGCCAAGTCTTTAAAACCGATAAAAATAAAGTCCTTTAAAAATTATTATCTTTTAGAAAAAGAGTTTATGCCTCTTCCACTTCCGACGCTTGGACGCTCACCTTCCCGACCTCTCCAATATTCTTTATTTCTTCCAATCCTTTAATATTCTGACGATATTACCGATACCTATTGACATATATCATTATCTTATCTTGGTTAGGGACGGTGGTTACTTGCAGTCTGGTTCTCCATTTAGCCAAGTCTCTTTTTGCAATCTTGGTTTCCTAAGGAATTTTAGAAATTTCGGCCTTAAGGGACCTTAGAATGGCATACAAATTACTTAATTTAAAGATTTTGTACTGTACTCCTGGATGTACTCTGTTTCTTCAGACAACATTTCTTCATATTATTTCTTAATTTCACCAAATTCTTTAACTTAACCCTCAAAATCATCAGTTAAGTCCACATCTGAGGTACTAAAATCACCCTTAATATCAATCAAATCTTTGAAATGTTGTTCGAGGATCTTATTAAGGTAACTGGTGTAATCTTTGTATAATGAAAGTTTCCAATCCACTGAGTATAACCAAGAAACTTCAATCTCCTTAGGATTATCAACTATCTTTTCAGTCACCAAGACTGCTGGTTTTAATTCCAATATATTTTTTATCATACTTACTAGGACATATGTATTGTTATGCTCATCTCTCATTTACTATATTTCCTAAATCAATGTTTGCCTCATGTTTGTAATATCAATGTACAATCCCCTGAGGGTACCCAAATGTTCCAAACCTTGACTTTGTAACTCCTCAACCCATTTGGTTAAGGCTTGCATTTTGCCCATACTCCCCTTAAATTGGTCAAGGATTTTCGCATCAAAGGTGGCTTGGATAGAACTAGAAGACTCTCCTCTAACTTAGTTAAACATTGTAGTAATGAAATATTTGAGAGGTTGCACTTGAGCTAATTGAGCTTGCAGCTCATGATTCTTCTTTTTCAAATCCTTAGCCCTTGTTGTCAATGCTTTCATGTGGAAATTGGTGTGATATGTTTCACTTTTAAAGTTAGAGGGACCCATATCAACATGAGAGATCCTAAAGTTAGTTTCCATGATCGCATCCATGTCCATATCCTTAACATATTTGGCTATTTCTAGTATGTTGTGTCCATAATTGGAATCAGAAATGATTTGAGACATTCTTTTGGCCTTCTTAGGCTTTTGGGAACTCTGGAAAAGTAGAGCTATAGTAACTACTTCACTAGTGACCGGGGTTGCTTTTCTTCTCTTTTTCTCCACTTCTTATTTTAACCAGTTAGGGGAAGTGAAATTTGATTCCACGTTTCCAGCATTACTTTCCTTTGTTCTGACATTTGGTGTAGGTGTAAGAGTCACCTGAGTATCCTGGGTGGGAAAAGAATCTAGGTCTATAATTGAGGTGAGGGAACTATCCTGCATAATATGTTGGTACACCACATTAGGGTCTTCCTCAATTTATTTCTATTCTCTAGTGGTGTCACCCTCGTCTAATTTACATACACTTTTTAATTTATCCTGACTTTGATCAGGTTGTCCTGCATTTCCACTACTTTATGCATTTTTTTTATATGGAACCAACAATTGCCTTTACAATGGACACAATAGTAACAACAAAGGTTCCTCCTTGGACTTGAGGAGCTGTTGAATTTCCACCACTAGAAGATGTACCTTTTATTTCCGTTTCCCTTATAGCCAATTAGTTGTCCTTTTTAATACTGGGACCATCTTAGCTTCTAGGTCGAGATCCTCTTCTCTATTCCAGTCTAATTGGGGGTAATTATTATTTCTAAATTGATGATACTCTGGGTCAACAAGAACCTCATCTTCTTGAACTTCAACAGGAACATTCAAATTAACCTTGAAGAATTGAATCTATTCTTCAAAAATGTGGGAACCCTTTACTCTAAACACTAAACTTTCTTTTAAAGGAAAAACAGACACCAATTCCAAAGTCTACATTAGATGAACTCTCTGATCAACTGAAGGGATGAAGAACTAAACTATAGAGGGATAATAACTAGGGATCTTGTTAATATCTTTGGCCCAAATCCATGCAAAAGAGTGTTTCTACTTTTGTACTTTAGTGGCGAATAATCGATGTAGCCCTCTGGACTAGCATCGAGATGATACTAACTATGTTGAACTCAGTCTTTAACTCCAGTGCCTTCAAAAGGTCATAGAAAAGGAAGGGTTTTCACTTGTTAATTCTATTGAGAAACCCTTATAACCCTCTCTATGCATGCAAGCTATATTTTTCCAACTTTTTCGTCATTTAAAAAAAGTCTAATGACCCTTAACTTTATTCGACCACCTTTTTGACCATGACGTGGGCGGTGAACTCTCGATTTAGGCATACTGCATGCTTTTAGTCTTTACCTCGACCCCACCTTCTACTTCATGGCATTGTCTGATTTTGATTGTGGGTCCCATTTATCTTTCTTTACAACCACTTTGGCCCTTGCCTCAGCCTAGACACATGTAAATAATCTTGTGATCCCGCGACTTTTATCTTCCTTACAACTTCTTTGGTGAGATCACGACAACCATTGGATATGTCTTCCTTTTAATATCCCTATGAGTGCTTTCTAAGCCACTCGACCACCATGTTTCTCTAGTATTTTATTGGTTTACCTTATGACCTTAGCATTGATCTACCCTTCAATTGTACCCAGGCCCATCTTGCTACGTGGTGCTCCTTCATTATCATGCGGTGTTTCTCTCTCTTTAGTTTTTTAGATCATACGATCATGATAAGATGCCACCTGTCAAGATGGACCCACTCTACCTCTTGAATGATTTGTCCATGCAACATCACCTGATTTTTCAATCCATCTTCCTAGTCATCTACCACGCGAGCATGGGCCGCCACATTGAACAACCCCACAATAGGTAAAAATAATCATGCCAAAGCTTCTCCTAGGAATAGTTTATTCAAAATAATAATTATTTTCCCTACCATGAAGTGCATTTGAATTATCAACCCAGAGACGTATACTTGAAATGGGAAAGCACAATTTTTGCACTAAGTCTCTCATAGAGTCATGTCACTTAAGTTGCAGGAAGGAAAATACATGAAAGGAAATTACACTATTGCTGCAGGAAAGTAAACACACACAAATACTTAATTAAGTTGATGTTGACAACTATAAGTTCAACTTTAACCTATTCTATCAACCCAAAGCATTCACTATGATTATCCCTGTAGGTGCTACAGGAGCATACACAAGTTATAATGTTGCAGGAGGAAACAGTAAATTCTACTTGAAATGTTGTAAATGCTTAAAACAACTTAACCTAGTCTACTCTAATCCACCTTCCAAGTGGGCCCCCTTGGTCAGCTTCTACTAACTACTAACACATAATATAACTCAAAATCACTCCTTCATTATATTTCTAGAAAAAATTGATTACATCATAGTGAAACAATACACGAAACTAAAAGAGTAACTTTTCTTTCAATTGCAACAATGGTACAATCATAAAAACTAACTACAATCTAACAATAATCTCCCTTTATATAGAGGATTTATATTTATTTAAACATAAAGATAAGGACTGATTGATTCATGCCATAAAGAAAGGAGAATGCAGCAACCCATGATAGAATATCATAAAGATTGGATAACCGCTTCAGCAGAGTATTGACTGCAGAGAAAACATAGAATAATTGTGTTCCTATATTCCCTAAAATGATAGCTCCTTCAATTCGTTAAGCATGTTCCACGATGTTATAATAGTTCTCCTCATCTTAGCTAGGACTTCATCATTTCCTCATCAATGTTTTCGATCCACTCTCAAGCCGCTCCTCTTTCTTGGCAGGTTGTTAGAATAGGTAGACACCTATTCTCCCAAGAACACCTGCATGCATAACCCTATCACATGGAAGAAGTAAAGAACAAAAGACAAGAGGAATCTATGGAGGCCAAAAAACTAGAGACATCATATGCACATGAAAACAATATATTATTAACAATATGTTTCAAGATAATACAATGTGTTGTGAAAACTCCTTATCAAATACAAAGAGGTGAATCCCTATAAAAGGAATCAGGAAACCCTAAAAGGGAAACCCTCAGGTTAGCTTAAGCAACTAGAGTGAATAGGTGATTTAGTAATTAGATCATAATGATTTAATTAATAACCCAAGAGACTATTACTCTAACAAGTAGCACACACACACACACACACACACACACACACACACACACACATATTCAAGTTTTCAACTATTCAACTTAATCCAAATGTTAGGACATACATTCAAACAATTATATGAAATACTGTGGCATATATATAATATTTAGCAAAGTATGTCACTACTATCTACCCATAGGTTTCTTGGATCTGACTGTACTTATAGCATGTTCATAAGTTCAAGTACTTAAAAGTTTCACAAGTGTTTTGGAAATGTCTTAAAACAGAGCATAAAATTAGTATAAAATAAAGACAAATTATTGCCCCATAATCTCCCCCCTACAAGCATAATGCTTGTCCTCAAGCATTACATTTATTTGAAACTCCCCTGAATTCTCCAACTTCAGTCTTTCCTCTTCTTCTGCTTTTGAATGTGTAATAGAATCCTCTGGTTCTCTCCCAGAAGTCTATCTTGTAGTCTTCTTGTAGCTAGTCCAATTGTGTAGCATTAATGTCATATAAGGGCCATAGAAGCATCGATGGCTAGATTGTTAAGGGACACCATATCTCATGCTGGATTTGTCTTCCCAACTGTATGTATTTAGGTTCCTTATGAATTGTTTCTTCTAGGTTGAGAGGAATATGTGGTTCAACCTTCTTAAAAACCTCGGGCAACTTGTTCCATCTATTTCTGACACCAACTAGGGCTCTCTAAAATATGAAATAAGACATCTCTTGATACTCTGTGTAGACTTCTTCCTTGACAACAAAAATTCTATCCCTGGTTTCTGATTTTGTACTCCCATAAGTGAGACTGAACCAATCCCTTAGTAGAACATCGAGCTTACTAATTTCAGCCCTCAAGGGTAACTATTCTAATTTCTCTTGATCCCTATAATTTTCTAATTATCTATCATAATTAGCTTCATTATGCATCCATGACATCAAGGCTTTTAGACGTGTGTCTAAAATATAAATCAAGGGATTCCAATCAGTCTCTTCAGGAACGATGAAGTTATGGAGATACAATTCACAAAGTAGGTTTTTTTGCCAAATAGGAAGGGTTTGGTACAAACCATAAAATTCCCGAGCTTTCCTAAACTCAGAATCTTTATCTATCATAGTCATCATCAATTGGAACAAGAGAAATTGCTCTTTCAAGGAAATGGCATATACCCTAGGAGGAGGCCTGCAAGCTATAATTTGTTTAGCCAATTTTAAGGCATGGTCTATCTTCTGTTTCTGTCTCTTCATTTTGTCTTTCGGGTCTTCTATTTCCTCCTTTTGATCACTAATCACTTTTTACATCTTCTTCCTCTCTTCCTTCCATAGAGTTGTATTAAGAACAAACTAATATTACAAACTGAAAAGAATGGATTGTAGAGTAGGTGGGCCAAACTCTTCTGGCTGAGTATTTTGTCTCCTCTTTTCTTAATAGACTTGCTCTAAATAGTTAGTGAGCCAAGTTCTCCTAAAAGGTACTAGAACATTCTAAGAGAAAGAGTGAGCTGATGGTTGAGTCAACGGAAGTTGTACCTGATTACCTTCTTGAAAAATTTGATGACTTTCTCTAGGTTCACTCTGATATGTGGGAGACTCGTTATCACATAAATCATTTAAATTATAGGAAAGATCTGGAACATTTGGAAGAACTATAGAATTATCTGAAACATACTCAACATGGGGTTCTATGGCAGGTTTTTCTAAGGGAACAACTTGGCTATCTGGGGAAACTCATGGAATTTTCCCCCTCATTTAAGAACTTCTTCACAAGGGAGTCTCTGTAATCTCCACAGCTTTCTTTTTAACAACTTTCTTCGGTCTCTCTACTGCAGGAGTAGTTGTTGCATGAACCAACTTCCTTTTCTTACTTTTTGAACTTGTAGGGTTTTGGGGTTCATTCTCAGGAACTGAAGTTCCTTCACCAATATTTCTTTTTCTTTTCTTCTATGAAGAGGTAGGTACATTCTATTGGGAGTAGGAGAAGGTTCATTTTCCTCAAGATTTTCAGGTTCTGCTTCTTGGGTAGCTATTTCATCAGCTGGCTCGGAGGGTGTTGCACTCTCATTAACAGGTTGTTCAATAAGTTTGTCCTGAGGTTGCAAAGTTTTGAACTGAAAAAAGTCATCCCATTCCAAGGGAGACACGTCTCTAAGGGATATTTCAGCTAATATTTTAATTAGGGTATGGTGAGAAATAGAATTTGTGTTTCCTTTCTGGGTTTCTTCGGCACTAATGCTCAAAATATTATACATAAAATTTGTAATGTTTACTGAAACATTATGCCTGATATAGATAAGCAATTTAAAATGGTGTGCATGCAAATGGGAAAACCTTCCTTCACATGTGAGGTACCTTATAACACGTGTCACCAACTCATTGAATGGGGGAGGAAGTGACATGCACTTGCAACCCTGTTTGTTCTCCTCCAACGGAGGGTCTAAAGGAAGAGTTAACAGAGCTCGAGTTGACCTAGCATCGTGTTCATTAGGATAATGGTCCCCAATTGCAGGCAACCCAATTGTTTTTGCAATGCGTTCCTGTGTTGCTAAAACTATCAAACCCCATATATTTGCCTTTCCTTCCTCAAATGTGGTCATAAATTTGGTGGCTACTTCCTTGTCAAATTCTGTCAAATTTAAGAAATACACAAGCCATCCACAAGCATATAATCTTCAAACTGCTTCTACATCTGTGAGCATAATGGTATGGACCACTAGCTCATGACGCATCAACTGCCCTCCCATTTTTCCAAATTATTTCTCCAAATTTATGTTTCAATTTTCCAATTCACAATTTTCTTTGCTTTTGTAATTTCCCAATTTCATAATCTAAACACCTTGAAATTAAGCTTCTAATTGCACTTCAAACTACAAATTTCCTTTCAATCCCTTTTTTTGAAAATGAGCAATAATGACACTTTCGGGAAGGAATTATAGCTTTAAGTGCGAGTATTTCCCACATAACTTGATTATATATTCTCAGGGTCACATCAAGTCTGAAATTGGGGATATTAGGGAATTGAGGTACGACACTTGTGTGAAAAATAAAAGAGATTAATAAAACATAACACAAGTACAAATTTAAATTGACAAACAATCTCGCTAAGAATGATAATGATAGGTACAACTAGCAGTGACATGGAAAAAACTAATACACTTTCCTGCCCCCTACAAAATTAAGACAAGTGTCCACACTTGTCACACTTAGCATGGGATAAGAAACTGTCGTAGTGCCTAATTATAAATATGTGCAGTATTATATATAATTATCGAAATGTGTGTGCTAAAAGTGGAAAAAACTAAAAAAATTGTACTTGTCATTGTGTTTCCACATGTGCGAAAAAAAAGTGGTGAGAATGGAATGAGTGTCGCAGATGTACGCGTCAACTGATGTGGCATTTATTTAAAGCATAGAAATATTGAAAAATGTGATGATGTGGAGGATGTGTGGGTGGAAGGTAGAGAAGTGGAGTAGGGTGGAAAGAAGAATATAGAAAATGAAAGGAGAATGGAACTTCGTTAGAAAATAAAGTGTTTATTATGAGCATACACGAAGGAACGTTAGGTTGAAGCTGTAGGAAGAATATTTTCACCCTCTTCTACATGAAGTATTACATGTTGTGCTTCTGGATTTGTGTCTCTAAATTGGTGCAGGAAATCATCCTTGGTCTGGGGTTGATGGTATAGATGAATTCGATGCTCATTGACCAATAGTTTGAAATGAACTGGATCAATTGTTGTCAGCTAGACTGCTCCATTTTCGAAGACATGATCAATTTCATATGGGCCTAACCACCTTGTTTGTAATTTGCCTATTATTTCTTAAAATCTAGAATCAAATAGTAGTTCCCAATCACCTAATGTAAATTATTTATTCTTGATGTGGGAGTCATGTCATTTATTCCTCTATTTTTGGACTATCTATGTGCACTCCAATGGAGATTTTCTCATCTCATCCAAAGAGTGAGATGTAGCAGACGGTCTTGTTGTGCTGCAGGAAGATCAATGTTTAGCTTCAGTGCAGGACACAATGTTTTATGCTCAAACTCAATGGGAACATGGCTTCTTTCCCATACAGTAATTCAAATGGAGTGAATCATGTTGTTGTCTTCCATGTGGTTATGTATGCCCATAATGCTTCTGAAAGGCAACTGCTCCAGTCACGACGGTGGAGGTGAATTGTTTTTGTGAGTATTGCTTCAATTTCTTTGTTTGTGACTTGCGCCTAACCATTGGCTTGTGGATGGTAGGTACTGGACTTCTTGTATCTAATGTTGTATTCTTTTATGAGTGTTGTGACTAGGTTTGATGGGAGTTGTGCTCCTTGATCGGTTACAATCTCTCTCAACACACCATAGCGGGCAAATATTTCTTCATACATGAACTTTGCTACTTTAATATCATGGGCATGCTTCATTTCCTTCACTTCAACCCATTTGGTTAGATAGTATGTACATACCACAATGTAGGACTTTCCATTAGATGGGGGGTCTATAGGACTAATAAAATCCATGCCCCACTTATCAAATGGTGTGACAACCACTTGTGGATGTAAAGGCATTTCATCTGATTTTGTTGGATGACCCATCAAGCTTTGTAGCTTCCACACTTCTCTGTCTTTTCAATTACCTTCTCATCATTCCACTATCACATCTTTTCAAAAGAAAATATCTCTCATATATACCTATTACAATAATTGATTAGGTTGGCCAATTAAGCTTTCCCAATATAGAAATAATTATTTAAATCCTTGCTAAGATATACAAGATAACTAAAACAAGTAAACATCAATTACAATACATTAGATATAATCCAAGATCGGTAATCCACACTCCTAATCCATAATGCACGTTGAATCTCTGAAGTCAGCCACAAATAGGTCTCCTCCATAATACACGCCACAGATGATGTCACCAACAATCACATAACTTGCAATCAAGAAAAAACATTCCTCAATATGTCTTATGTCATCTCTTAAGCTCGTATAACCTAAATCATCATCACATGTAAGATATCCCCAAAACACAGAGACTCGCTCTGTCAAGCATCACTATCAATTAAGTTCAAAAACCAATCTTCACTAAAACATCTGTAACATCTCCAATATGAAATATTAAGCCAAGCAACCTTTGGAATAAGGTCATCACACATCCTTCCTCATATACTCATCTTCGCTCATTTTGATTAATCCGTACAATGTTTGTACACTTCTGTCAGTCATTATATAATAGTAATAACTAGTCTATTCTCTCCACAGAAAGATATGTTGACATCAGTGACAAAACATGAATGCCAACAACATCAGTAGTACCCAATACTGATATCATCCAACAATCTCCCCCTTTGGCATTGATGGCAACATATGGTAAAATCCATCAACCCAAAAGTACTCTCTCTCAATACAATGTTCTCAATATCCTCAACACAAATCTCCCTAAAGCGGTAGGGATTTTCACATAGAATCTTTCCCCCTTTGGCAATAATGGAAAAGGGTGCCATAACTCATCTTTAATCTTCTACAAGGTGTATCTTTTTCAAATCTTCATGTCTAATAGCCAAGTGCAAAATCACCCAAATGTGCTCGATAGAGTTCCTACGATCACTCCCCCTAAGGAGTAGATCCATACATCAAGTCTAGAAAATGATATAGCTTTGAAAACCACTGGACTGATGCATGCCTGCATCAATTAATTACCACAAGGAGGGGATCTCACCCCAAGCATGCTTTTGAGATACTCAAAAGCATCTTTTGGCAAAGGTTTTGTAAATATATCTGCTATCTATTCCTTTGTGCTAATCTCTTTCTATGCTACCTTGTCTCTCAAGAAATGATACTTAATAGAAATATGTTTAGTCTTTGAATGTATTACATGATTCTTCAACATATTCACTTTTCTAGTGTTATCACAACGGATAACCACTGGCTCTTCAAAAATTATTTCAATGTCCTTCAACATTTGTTTCATCCAAACAACTTGTGTACAATTTATAGTAGCAACAACATACTTAGATTCAACAGTAGACTGAGCAATACAGTCCCGTTTCTTACTTAACCATGAAACCAACCTTTTTCCAAGGAAAAATGCTCCACCACTTGAACTCTTTCTATCATCCAAATTACCTGCTCAATCAGGATTAGTATAAGCCTGTAAAATAAATTCATTTGATTTTTCATACCATAATCCATACTCTATTGTTCCTTTCAAGTATCTAAAAATTATTTTCACAATAGCAAGGTGTGTCTCTTTCGGATGTGCTTGATATCTTTCCACAATTCCAACTGCATTGGAAATATCCAGTCTAGTGTGAGTTAGATATTGTAGACCTCCAATCATAGATCTATACTTTGTCTGAAAAAACTCTTAGTTTCATCATTACTAGTAAGTTTGTAACCAACCACCATGGGTGTTCCAATAGGTTTACAATCTTCCATTCCAAAAAATTTCAACATTTCCTTAAGGTATTTGGTCTGAGATATAAAAATACCATTCTTATTCTGATTAATTTGCAAACCAAGAAAAAATTTCATCTCACCAATCATTGACATTTCAAAATTATCTTCCATTTCTTTAGATAAAATTTTACTCATTTTATCATTGCCTCCAAAAATGATATCATCAACAAAAAAATTCTATAATTAAGATTCCATCTTCACAACTTCTTAAATATAAATTATTGTCTGCATTACCTTTTCTGTAACCAAGACAAATTAGATACTTGTCTAGTCTTGCATACCATGCTCTTGGTGCTTGTTTTAGTCCATACAATGCTTTCTTCAACTTACAAACCATGTCTTCATCTTCTGTCAAAGGAAATCCATCAGGTTGCTCTATGTATACTTCTTCTTCCAAATCTCCATTCAAGAATGCAGATTTCACATCCATCTGATACACTTTAAAGTTTTTATGTGCAACATAAGCAAGAAATAATCTCATAGCTTCCAACCTAGCAACAGGAGCAAATTTTTCTTCAAAGTATATTCCTTCTTGTTGTGAGTAGCCTTTACAAATCAGTCTAGCCTTATTTCTTACCACTGTTCCTTCCTCATCCATTTTGTTTCTAAAAACCCATTTAGTTCCTATCACATTTTTGTTTTTAGGTCTTGGAACCAATTCCAAAGTATTTGTTTTCTCTATCTGTACTGGTTCTTCCTGCATAGATTTAGTCCAAGATTCATCTCTACATGATTCATCAGTAGTTTTCAGTTCAAATTAAGAAATCAAACAAATTTCATCTCTTACTTTAGATCTTGTCATCATTCCTTTACTTGCATTACCAATGATTTGATTTTTAGGATGGTTCTTATTAACATACCTCAGAGTCTTAGGATTCTCAATAAGCTCAATTGATTCATCTTCAATCTCATCATCAATCTCCAAAGGTTCTGCAGGATCAGCAGTGACCTCTTTTATCTCTGCAATTTGTCCGCAGTCATACATTCTTTCCTGAATCTGAATTTTTTTATATCTATCCTCACATTAGCACTTTCAATCAACTTCCTCAATCTCAGATTAAAACATTTATAGGCTTTTCTCTTAGTAGAATAACCAAGGAAGATACCTTCATAACATCTAGCATCAAACTTCCCTATATCATCATCTCTTTTGATATAGAATTTACTTCCAAATATTCTGAAATATCTTACAATAGGAGTATGATCAAACCATAATTCATAAGGAGTCTTACTTGTACCTTCTCTGGTCTGAATTTTGTTCAAGGTGTACACTGCAGTACCAATAGGTTCTCTGCAATGAACATGTGATGCATTTCCTTCCAGTAGCATAGTTCTGGCAGCATCTAATATTGTTATGTTTCTTCACTCTGTTATCCCATTCTATTGTAGTGTCCTAGGAGCAGATATATGTATGAATATTCCATGCTCTTCGCAGTAGGTATTAAATAAATATGAAGTAAACTCACCACCTCTATCTGATCTCAAATTTTTTTATCTTCAAACCTAATTCATTCTCAACTTTTGCTTTGAATATCTTGAATTTGTCAAATGCCTCAGACTTCTCTCTTAAATATGTAACCCACGTCATTCTAGAAAAGTCATCAATAAAAAGTATAAAATACCTTTCATCGTAATAAGATCTCACTCTTGTAGGACCACATAGATCTGTATGTTCCAGATCCAACTTCCCTTTTATTGAATAAGATTTTCTTTTAAAGCTGCTTCTAGTCTTCTTCCCCATAACACTCTCTCTACACATAGTGTTAGATGGTTTCACAATATTAGGTAGATCTCTTACTGCATTAGTCATACTTGCCTTCATAATATTATCAAAGTTAACATGACAAAATCTTCTATGTCATAACCAATTGTCATCAACCTTCACAATAAAATAAGAAGCCTCAAATGTATTCAATTCAAATACATAACCTCTAGATTTAGTACTAGATGCGATTAAGTCTCCTGATTTGCTTCTGATAAAGCATTTCCCATCAATGAATTTTAATTAATAATCTCTGTCCACTAGCTATCCAACACTCAATAGATTATGCTTAAGTCCATCAACAAGAAGTACATTGTCAGTATTAGTTTTTCCATCCAGAGAAATAGATCCAACTCCAATGATAAGCTTAGTAGTATTGTCACCAAATCTAACAACACCACCATCCTATCTTTTCAGACTAACAAACTTGTTTTTATCTCCATCATATGATTTTAACAACCACTATCTATAACCCATTCAAATTTCTTTTCAACATGAGATGCTAAGGCTTTTTCTTCATGTATAGGTTCATCATCCTTAATAGAAATAAATCTAATTTCATCGTATTCAACAACATCATCATCAAAAACACCTTCACTAGCATAATAACATTCCTTGTCTTTAGAATACTTTGATTTGTAGAACTTAGGTTTATGTTTTGGAACCCTTGTAGGACATCAAGATGCAAAATGACCAATCTTGTTGCATGAAAAACATTTCAAAGGTAATCTACCTTCAATTTTACCCTTACCTCTCTTTTATCTTCTAGCAATCAGGGCTACCACTTCATCTAGCTTTCTTTCTTCCTCTTCTATCTGTTCTCATTCGTCATCATAGTCTCCAAGTTCTTCTCTTAAGTATCTGTTCCCCTTCATCATCATAGTCTCCCAGTTATGTGACCTCAAAAGTAGTTATCTTTCCAATAAACATCTCTCTATTGAAGTTCAGTGTCAAAGGTATAATCTCCTCAATAGCTTGTACTTTAGTTTTGTATACAGGTGTTAGAGATCTAAGAATATTTGCAATCACTTCTTCCTCACTGTAAGTACCTCCAGGGTTTCTGATGCTAGTAACCACTTTAGTAATTCTCTGTACATATGCTCTAATGTTCTCATCATCTTTCATTTTCAATGATTCCATCTTTGTCTTCCAATTTTGTAGCTTTTCCTATTTTGTAAACTTATCTCCTTCATATAGTGCTTCCAATCTTGTCCAAATTTCAAGTGCAGAATCTAAATGTTTTACTTCTGTGAATTCACCTTAAGAAATTGCCTGATCAATGATTTCCTTGTGACCATATTACATGAAAATAACTTCTTTTCATCTTCAATAGCTTTATCCAATTCATCCTCAGTATTTATCTTTTCCTTTCTTTTTGTGATCATCTAGTAGTTGATTCCCAAACATAGCAAATGTGTTCTCATTGTATTCTTCCAACTGTCAAAGTTTTCATGATCAAATTTTAGACTATCCTTCCTGTAGTAAGTCATCTTCAGGATCACCTCAAGATGTTAAGCTTTCTCTCTAAGCACCAGTAGCTCTGATACCAATTGTTAGGAATAATAGTCCACAAGTATAACTGAGAGGGGGGTGAATCAGTTGTGAGATGGATTATTAAAAATTAAAATTATAAAGAAAAACTTCAATTCAAATGATAACACAATAAATGCCAACACAATAACACAATCCTTTGTTTCTGAGGAAACCTTGTTAAAGGTAAAACCCCGGTGGGAATTAGCACCCACAAATGATGTATTGAGAGTATAGTATCCCTATTAAAATATTAAGCCTTGTTAGGAGCTTATTACAATATTACAGTACATAGTCCCTGTCAAAGGACAAACCTTGTTAGGAGTCAAGAGTAACAGTGGGCTCACTGCCTAGGCACACTTCACAAAGAAGGTTAAAGCCACCCTCAAGGATTTACAATCCAAACAAGTGTATATAAGAAATATACAATCCAGTGAACTGTCTGATAGCAATTGTCTTTGCTTGGTCAGTTCCAATGAAGTACTATAATCACAAACTCTGCTCTACATCTATTAGCCAATTAAGCTTCATAGCTTCCACACTTCTTTGTCTTTTCAATTACCTTCACATCATTCCACTATCACATCTTTTCAAAAGAAAAGGTATCTCATATATACCCTATTACAATAATTGATTAGGTCAGCCAATTAAGCTTTCCCAATATACAAACAATTATTTAACTCCTTGCTAAGATACACAAGGTACCTAAAATAAGTAAACATCAATTACAATACATCAAATATAATCCAAGATCTGCAATCCACACTTGCAATCCATAATGCACGCTACATCTCTGAAGTTGGCCCCAAATAGGTCTCCTCCACAATACACATCATAGCTGACATCACCAAAAATCACATGACTTACAATCAACAAAAAACATTCCTCAATATGTCTTATGTCATCTATTAAGCTCACATAACCTAACTCATCATCACCTGTAAGATATCCCCAAAACACAGAGACTCGCTTTGTCAAGTATCACTGTCACAGTCCAGAAAATAGTCTTTAGTAAAACATCTGTAACATATCCAATATGCAATATTAATCTAAGCAACCTTAGGAACAAGTTCATCACACGTACTTCTTCATATCCTCACCTTTTCTCATTCAGATTCATCTGTACAGTGTTTGTACACTTCTGTCAGTCATCATACAATAGTAATAACTAGTCTATTCTCTCCATAGAAACATATGTTGACATCAGTGACAAAACATGAATGTCAACAACATTAGTAGTACCCAACACTGATATCATACAACAGTGTGGGCCAGTTTTAACCTATTATTAATATTTTCAGAGTTGTCCTCTTAGCTACAAAGTGTCCTCCACAGGGCTCATTATTACAAGCATGGAGGATATCATAGGTTTCATCTTCACATACACACCTTCCCATGACTTGGTCTATACTAGTATAGAACAATCTATTGTCAATCCAAGAAAATTGTAAAATTTTCTCAACGAGCATTCTTTTGTCCTTAGGAGAGAAATGTGTAGGCATCTTGTCAACTACAAGGTAATTGGCTATATCAGCATACCATGGGCTCTTGGCAGCAATATGGAACAAATGTTCATCAGGGAATGTATCATATGTCATAGAGGTATCAATGTCATCATTCCAAAGTCTTGAAAAATAATCATCTACAACATTTGCTTTACCTGGCTTGTCAATTATTATTATTATATCAAATCCCTATAAGAGAAAAAGCCATCTTGATAGCCTACCTGAGATGGCAGGTTTGTTCATAAGATATTTTATTGTTGCATGGTCAGTATGAAAAAAGATTTGATAACCTATTACATAATGGCAGAATTTATTCAAAGCACAGACCACTGCCAGTAATTCTTTTTCAGTGACTGTATAATTTAACTCTGGCCCATGTAAAATTTTGCTGATATAGTAAATATAATTTTCAAGGTTATTATATTTCTGGCCTAAGACAACATCTACTGCATAGTCAGAAGCATCTGTATACATATATGAAATGGTAAAGACCAATCAGTCCCCCTAAGTACTGGTGCTATTATAAGAAGGTACTTGAGCTGCAGGAAATATTCCTCACGGGCTGGTGTCCATGTAAACTCAGGTTCCTTTGTAAGAAAGGTGTATAGTGGACTAGCTATTTGACTGAAATTTTGAATAAAGCGTCTATAATAACCAACATGTCCTAAAAAGGATCTAACATATTTTTGCTTAGTAGGTGTAGGAAATGTAAGAATCACCTCAATTTTTGCAGTGTCCACTTGGATGTCAGCTTCTGAGATGAAGTGTCCTAGCACCACTCCTTGCATCAACATGAAACATTTCTCATTGTTCAAGGATAAATTGGATTTTTTACATCTAATCAACACCTTTTCCCAGTTCTTCAAAGCTTCTTCAAAAATAACACCAAATGTGGTGAAATCGTCCATATATATTTCCATGTAGTCATGTGATATATCACCAAAAATATCGATTACAACCCATTGGAAAGTGGCTAGAGCATTACATAAACCAAAAGGTAACACAAAATATGCATATGTTCCCAAAGGAAATGTAAATTTTGTCTTCTCCTAATCCTCTAGAGCAATGATAATCTGATTATATCCTCTGTATCCATCAAGAAAAGAGAAGTACTTTTTACCAGCTAAGGTATCTAGAACTTGATCAATGAATGGCAAGGGAAAATGATCTTTCTTTGTTGCATTGTTCAGTTCTCTATAATATACACATATTATCCATTTACCCCCATTTTTAGGGACTATTACCAAAGGTGAAACCCATTTACTGTCTAAGATTGGATAAATAAAACTAGCATCCAACAAATTTTGTAGCTTGGTCTTTACAATTTCTCTTAAGGCTGGGTTAATTATTCTTTGAGGTTGGTGAAGTGGTAGACTTCCTTCATTGATATAAATTATGTGTACAAATTTTTGGGTTCAAGCCTATCATTTCTCCATATTCCCAAGCAAAAGCTTTTTCATGTTTACAAAGTAGTTGAGTTAGCAATGCTAATTGTTGTGGTGGCAATTTACTGTTAACATGAAGATTGTGGCAAGGAGAGAGATCCACATTAGTTGTTATCTCAAGTATTGATACCATAGGTATTGGGATTGTAGATATCTCGTAGGGTAGTAATTGATGGATAATATCAGGTCCTACTAGGAAAACACAGTTCTCATAGGCAGACAACTACAAAACACAACTTTCAAAAATATCTTTTTCTGTGACACAGTCATTAGTAAGGATACTTTGAATCACATCATCATCTTGCAATTTTAGGAAAGATTTTATGTGTAACATCATTAGTTGAGCAACAGAGTTTAGTTATTCTTCCTCATCTCCCAAATCTAGCCAAATAGGAGTATTCAAATATGGTTGTGGCTAGACAGGAGGATATAATGCTAACTTCTTGATTGCTAGGCCATTTGAGATTGTCATGTTACCTGATCTACAACTAATATTAGCATTAGTTGTGGCTAACCAAGTTCATCCAAGAATAAATGGATAACCAAGAAAATTTACCTTAGGTGATAATATCAGGAAGTCAGTAGGATATTCCCAAGAATCCAATGTAACTACTATATCTTCTATTATGCCATCTGGGGTGACAGTGGAATTGTCTGCAAGTTGCAAGACTGTTGGAGTTTTCCTTAATCCCTATATACTCAACCTATGCATGATATCCTTTTTCATTACATTTATAGTTTCTCCCAAATCTACTAGAGCATTCTTCACAGATTGGCCATTAATTATAATATCAACAACTGGGCTTCCAGGGTTAGAGTACTTTGGAATGACTATCTTGCCCAATATAATATTTGCAAGTGGACCTATAACATGCACCATTTGGGGATCCTTTTTCTTTTGTCTGGGCTTTTTGAGGTAGGATTCTTTAATGGCTTTCCTATAAAGAGGAACATCTTTAATAGCCTAAAATAGTGGAATCTGGATATGCATCTTTTTCAATTGGTCGAGGATATCAAATAGTGTTTCTTCCTGGGGTATAGGTTTGTCCGTACTAATACTTTGAGGAAAAGGAGGATTAACTAAGGCGTAAACATCAGTTTGACTTGATATATTAGTTGGTGGGACAATATTTGGCAAAGAAGTTTCTGGAAGTGGTATTGATGTTGTAGGAAGGTCTGGAACTTCTGTTATAACTGGAGGTTCTGGTACAGGTAGGGTAGTACCAGATCTCAAGTGAATATCAATTATTTCTAATGCATAGGTAGGGTATGATTAAGCATCAATAACATACATTGGTTGTTTTTACTTGTTGTTAAGATTGGGTTGTGGCTGAGCAGGTAATTGTGTTGGCCTTGGAGTAGGACTTGTGGCTGCAGGAGGTGGCTGTTGTGGGTCCATAACACACACCCCATTTCTTGGTCCTCTAACCATGGGGACCCCCCTTTTATTTTTGGATTTTTGGGTCTACCCCTCTCCTTGTTCCTTGAACTAGGTTTTTTGAGGGGCCTATTGAGAGAAAAAAGCATTTTTTGGCCTTTTCGCCCTTTCAGCATTTCGGAGGACCCCAAGTCCTCTGAAATGTCGAAAAGGCTGAAGGATAGAACCTTTGAACCTTTCAACATTTCAGTCTCTGAAACACCAAAAGGGGATGAGGCTACCTAAATTTTGGTGTTTTGGCCTCCTAAATGTCGAAGTTAGGTGACATCATCCGCAGGCTATTTAAGGGGCTTAAGTCTATTTTGTTTCTCACTTACATTTTTTGCTCCCGCCTGCATTTTCTTGCCTCTTTGTGCGCGCCTTTTTTATTTTCCCTCATTGTTCATTATCAGTTAGCCCTCCTCGTGCTCATCGACTCAACTCTTTCTTCTCCTCCTCATGCCTTGCAGGTAGGGACTTTTTGCCGTTGCTTTCTCTTCTTTTCATTTTTGTTTTTTTCGTTCTAGCGTCTGCTTAGGTTAGGTTTTTGGCCTAGTCAGGTCATGCTCCCTCCTAGGTCCCTAGGGTTCATAGCCTTGGACCTCTGGAGGGATATCTCTCCTATGTCTTTATTTTCTTAGCATTTTTTTTAGTGTTAGGGTTTTTTGGTGTTGCGACCTAGTCATAGGTTTTCGGCCTCTGAAAGGCCAAAAACATCCCCTCGAGCAATTTTGAAACAAGTGCAATTCACACTTTTGACATCATCAGCATTTTGGACCTCCAAAACCCCTAAAACACCGAAGCATCCGAAGGCAAGGTCTCCCTTCCCTGAGGTTTCAGACTTTCGCACTCTGAAACCTTCTTCAGACTTTCGCGCACCAAAATCCTAAAATTTTTCCGTCAGCCCCCGAATCTCTTCGAGATTTGGGGTTTTTGCACCCCAATTTTCCGCAAGTTTTTCACATTATGCAAGTCCGAAAGGGATTGCTTCGCCATCAGCCTCAAACCCTCATCCTTCACAATTTTGGCCTTTCGCACCCCCAACCTTGTCTTCGACGTCCGAAAGCCCGAAAAGTCTGAAAGAGCGAAAGCTGCATTTCTGGCTACTTAAGAGCCTTCTATTTCTCATTTTCTTAGTTAGTTTTTTCCTGATTTAGTAGATTTATTTCAATAAAGATACTGATACTTGCATATTTTCTCGTAGGAATGCTTGAGAAGTGGACAACATCACCGATGAGGTACCTATTCAAGGGGAACCATCTGCCTTCAAAGATTAAAAAAAACATATAGAGATCACCAATACCGACATTGGGAACGTGGACTAGGATCAGTTCCTAGTAAGATTTTCTCAACTAGTGGGAAGGATCGAAGACTGTACCTCCCTAGTTCTATTAGGCCTGGCCAATGTAGCAGCCCACCCGATAGTGGTCATGTCCTCCAAGATTATCATGACCTTAGCCAACCACTACATACCAAATAAAAGCATGGTCAAGAATACAAAAGGACATATAGTCCTTGACCTAAGGTTGGACAACATAGAAGAGGCCTTCCATCTCCATAAGGGTGTAGAAAATTTCTATGACTTTTACATAGAAAAGGAGTTGAGATGGTTCAGGAACAAAACTGAGGATGCCTATGAGTTTGCAAATTAGGAATACCTCCAATAACCTCTGCTAAAGAACAAACTGGACAAAATAGATCTCAGGAGGGGATACTTAAAGGATGACATCCAAGCTGCAGTCACCCTAATAAGCTAAGTGTATAGAGTGCCTCAGTCAATGCAACTTGAGAATTGGATGATTTTATTGATAGAAAAGATAAGGAAGTGCAAGGCTAGGTTTGATTGGGACACCATCCTAAGTGATAAATTAAATGAAAAATTGATCGCATTTAAGAACAACCCAAAGTATACATGACTACATATATAGTGTACCTATTAGCCACACGAGCAGACTATTTGAGGCTCACAAAATGGGGAAAATTCAATGACTTGAATGCGTGGCCTCATATTGTCTATCCACAGTCGGTGAGAAGGATAGATATGCCTGAAGATAGCCCATAATACATAATAGTGAATGATGCCTTTATCTTCCCAGTCATCAGATCCATATAGAGTGACTACGTGAAGAAGCTATCAAAATAAGCTGCTGCCAAAATAAGGGCCATAGGGGCGTACTATATATAGTTTAGAACTTTCATGTACATCTGAGTGGTAGGATCTACACTACACCCCAAGAAGCTACCAAGGTACCCATATAATTGGGTAATCATCCTAGAAATGGCCAAGTAGCTTGAAAATGCGTATGAACATATCAAACATAAAAAGAAGCATTGTTGGGACTTCCCCATTTACCTGGGCCCCTACACTCTCTAGGACATGAAGATATATAAGTCATTGGCCTTTGAGTGGGACGAGTGCCCACTCCAACGATATAAGAGCATCAATGCCCAATTCGATCCCATAGGCACATACAACCATATCATTAGCAAGTTCTACATCCATGAGCCACACATTGAAGATCATTGGATGAATTGTGTGGATGACCACGAGGTAAGAATTAGGGATTACCACATGATGTCCCTCACACTGTCACAAGCATCCTTGAAGATTGATATTCCCCCAAAGGTTTGGGATAAATATTCAGATAATGTGCTGGAGTCGATATATACGATTGACAAAATATACAATCGGCCTATTTTGAATGCAAAGATAAATAAAGAGGAAAATGGCAGCATGAAATTCAAAGCAAGACATGTGGTCAGAATGACTGAGGCATGGATCGACAGGCCTTATCAAATGGATCCCATTCCTATAAAAACACTAATGGATCCACCCAGGAAGGCAGATAAGAAATGTGGATAGAGGTCCACAATACCCCAATACAAGAAGGCCCCACCTCAGAAGCCAGGAACAATGTATGGGCATGAACGTGCAGTGGAATGTGGTTCTAATCCTAGGTACAAGGCCCCAAAAACTAGGATGACAAGCTGATAGATCCTCATGTTGGATCATCATAGGCCACCCAAGATGAAGGCCCTTCCACTTCTAGCCAATCTCCCCTACCACTGGAGAAGGGAAGAGGACTTATAAAAGAAAGAGGGCTTCTGTTTCTCCATGATTGGAAACTTTACAAGAGGAGCCAGCAGAGGAAGTTGTACCCTTGGTGAAAAGGCCAAGATCTCAGGAAGCCTCTTTAAGGAATAAGGAGATCACAAGGAAGAAGACAAAGGCTCCTAAAGATCATGACAATCTGTTGGATACCCTAGGCTCGAATGAGTTCCTTATGTCCGATTTTGAAGGCCTAGAGGGTTTTGTAGATCGGGGGCAAGATACACCTGACTCAATGACAGGAATTGAATTGGGAACACAGGCACCCCTCCAACCTCAAGTGATCCTCACTTCACCTTCAACCCAATTCAAAAACCCCCCACTAAACATGCCTATCACAAGAATGGACTGTGGCACTCGCCTAAGGGTAGAAACTCAAGATGCTGGTACTTCCCAGAGCATAGAAGGGGGTAAGGCTGCAGGAGAGAGTTCAACAACAACTCCACCACCATACATTCCAACTCCACCAAGCTCTCTCCCACCTCCCATTCCTACTCTACCACCTTCTCTCCCAACTCCAATGTTAACCTCGCCTCCTTCTACTTCTACTCTCCCACCTCCCATTCTGACTCCTTCCACTCCTACTCCACCACCTACAATGCCCACACTGACTCCACTGCCATCTATTCATTTTCCTTGTTTTATCCTGACTCCCCAAGCATTGGTAAGCTCAAAAGCTACATCTCCCTTCAAAACCACACTGGAAGCCATGATAGGCCTTAATACGGAAATAATAATAAGTTCCTCTGGGGATGAAGGCCAAGATAAAGGTAAACAAGAGGTTGTAGTGGAAGAAGAGAAGAGAGAGGAAGGAAGCCATGAAGGATAAATGCATGGGGGAGAATCTAGAGAGGAAGGTGAATATAGGGAAGAGGTAAAGGAGGGGGTGACTACTGGATCACAAATCTTGGCTTTAGTCCTTCACATCACCCCATATGAGCTGGTTACATCCTTTAGTAAACCTACTTGGTTTACTAAAGAGATTCAGCCACGGAGAAGAACTTACACAGATGGAGAAGAAGGAGAAGACACAAATATGACATTCCTAGGGCAGGCCTTCCATCAAGAAGAGGCTAATATACTAGCAAGGACCATATCCTATGTCACTTAAGACACTAGGGGTCATTGGAAGGCACAGGTAGCAGTTCCTTCTACTAGCACCTCTCAAGCATAACTCACCCCAGAGGATTACATTTGAAGAGGTGGATTTGGGAGAACCAATGCAACCAGGGAAGGAAGCAAGACCTTGGAAGCCTTGGGCCTCAAATATGCTCTGGGATTTATGAGAAAAGATGAGGAAACTATCAAGTCCTTGACAGAGAAGAATGAGGCTATGAAGAAGTTCATTCATAAAATGGTGGGTCTCATTGACCCAAGTTTCCCAGAGGCCTCATTACAACCCGTACTAGAGAAGGGAGCTACTCCAGACTTACCAGCAGGTATGACCCCCTCTTTCATTCAGGCAAGTGATGATTTGAAGAATGATCTTGAATAGTTTGGAGAAGGGATTATCAAACTAGTTTTTAGGCCTTTCAGATTTATTTTGATAGAAAACACAAAGTTGATAAACATGATGGAGAGTGATGAGGGGTTAGATTCTGAATTGACCAAATGACGAACTGCCCTCCAAGAACTCAAGATAATCAAGAAGCAGCGCTTCCAAATTTTGGTCAAGATATATGAAGGTGAAGAGTTAGATAACTTTAAAACCTAGATCAAAAGCATAGCCAAAACAATTAAGGTTCACGAAAACTGCTTAGGCTACATACATCAAAAGCACAAGGAGGTTATGGAATGGGTAGAAGAAATATAAAACTTCTTCACAGGTATGGACTTAGAGCTATTCTGAGATCAAGAAAAGAAAATCCTACACCTAGCCAAAGAGGTAGTACAATAATTCAAAGATATTCTGATAGGTGTTAGCACCAAAGAAGGCCTCCACCAACTCTTCTATTCAAAAGAAGGCATGCAAAGGATGTCCGAGCACGATGAAGAAATTAAGTTCTTCACTTCTGAATTGACCACTTTTAGAGAAAAATAAGAATGACAAATTAACAAAGTGAAGAGGAAGGAAATAAACTACGAGAAGGTACAAGAAATAGTGCAGAGGCTGAGAGCTGCTCATCCAGAGGTGTTCTCAAGCTAATTTCTCAAATCTAGACTCATCCCTTTTTAAGAGATGCAAATTTTCTAGACTTGGCCATTTTTCCCAAAGGCTGATTTTTGGCATTTCGGCCTTTCAGCCTTCTTATTATTTTGGCCTTTCATCCTTCTCAGTATTTCAACCTTTTGACCCTCTCAGCATTTTAGCCTTTTGGTCTCCAAAAGGCCAAAATTTTAGGGGTCTTAAGTTTTGATTCTATACTTGGTTGAATTTACACTTGGCAAATTTCAGTGTAGAGGTCGGGGTCCGAATTTTGGGCCATTCCGTGATCAAATTTTTGCTCAAAAATAGAACTTCAGATCAGATGGATGCATAACTGGAGTTCATTTTGCAAGGACTAAGGGTCCTTTATCAGTTCCCACCTCGAAGAGAACCACATTTGAAGATTCCAAGGGAGAACTCAGAGATCAAGAAGAATACTCTAGTTGCATGCAAGGGAACTCCAACTCCTCTCTTTCTTCTTTCTTAGCAAATTTGATCACTTTTGCATGGGAAAATTGATTGTAAATGGATTAAAGATCCATGCAAGTTGTTTAGTATTAGTTTAGCAATAGATTTCTTTAGTAAAGCTTTAGTTTTAGTTTGTTTTCATTATTTTTAGAGTCTCTGATGCCCTTGTTTCGACATTCAGAGTTTGTAGATCAGAACTCTATAACTTGTACTCAAAACAATGTATTATGGTCAGATTCTTAATGCAATAAATATCTACAATTGGTGTTTCATTCATGGTGTGATATTTGCTTCTATCTATCTAAAATTGATGAATGTGTGTATGCTTATTCATTCTTTTCAAAGAGCCAACTATTTTATTGTGTCTCGAATCTGCGTTTCTTTAGTTGGAGTTTGTTGTTGTTCATCTACTTTGTTGTGACAAATGTATGGGAAAGATCATCTTTTGGGCTTAATGATAAATCTGTCTCATGTGTGTGCACGTCTTGGTGGCTTCACGATTTGATAGATTTTGAAAATCTTGCACGAGTGAATACTTTTCTCTCCAAACAATTGCATTTGTCAGGTAAATAATTGTGACGTGGTCTTATTTATATCCGGTGGGTTTTTTCCAAATCTCTTCATCATTCTACTCGCAAGGGAGGATCAACAATGATTTATGTCCGTTAGGATTTCATTTTCAATAATTTACTTCATTCTTGTTACCCTACTCATTTAAATTTTTGTCATAAATCTAAAAGCAATCGAAATTGTCTTTAGTTTAAAACACAAATTTGCATCCCTAGTTAATTAAAATATTTGATAAATTGGAAAATATAAAAAAGCACTATAGTTGTTTTTTGTAGTTTGAATTCTTGAAAGTACCAACAAAGGCCTCCTTGTCAACATTCACATTTATCTTCAATTGAGTTATCAAGCAGGTTGTACCACGACCCCAGAGAATCTTGGGAATAACTTCGTTATTCTTTCAAGAGAGCAAATTGAATCTCGAGATCCTAGCAATTGACTTGTGTAAAAACAACGCTCAATAAAAGTGGCGCTAGAAGGAGGGCCTAAAGACTAAAAAAACTAGATAACATTGGATATTTCTCTCTAGAATGGTTTGAGTGAGTGCCGAGATCATCTTTGAAAAGAGGTGAGTTCCTTGAACTCACTCACGACCAAAGAGCTTGCAACGATAAAGGGAAGACAAGAGAGAGCTCCTCTCACCCTCCTACCAAGTCCCAGAATCTACTTGGACAACAATCACACCTCGCTGTCCTGCCGGTCCTTGCAGCTATAAACCAAAATCAGAACTTGCAAAATCAGAATTTGTAGCAACTTCATCCAATGGCTTTCTTCGCTAATGCACAAAGCTCGCAACTAAATTTTTTTTGGCAGCTCCATGAATTGCCCAAAACTCTGGAGAGGTTTTGCACGTGATTCGTATATGGAGAATCAAGGACAACATAAAAGAACATCTGTGCCTTCAAATAAATTTATAACCGCAAAGAGATCGCCCACCAAGATGTTGTTTGTTGTCTATTGTCATACACTTTGGGGGAATTTTCCTACAACTGGTACCTGAACCTACCTTGGGGATCTATCTCTGCATGGATCGAATTTGAAACCAAATTTCTTAATCAATTTAAGTTGTATGTAGACCCTGCTACAACACATCACTAGTTCATAACAACAAGGAAAGATCCTAAGGAGCCCATCGCCATGTTGAATCATCATTTCCACAAGATGCATAAAAAATTGGAAGCTCCTTACACCATACTAGAGGCAACATTCATACAAGTTTACCTCAAAGCCCTGGACCCCTTCACTTCAATCTTTCTTAGAAGACTTCCCCCCATGGATAGAGACACAATGGAAAAGGTGTACAATGAGGCCATCACATTTACACAAAAAAAGGACCCACAAGAGGGGAACTTCGCGACCATGCCTACCATTAGAAACAGTGTCACCCTGCATCCATTTTTAGTGAGCAGTCAAGCCTTAGCCACTCGCATACCTTCATTAAACCCAATTTTGGCGCAACCATTCACAACCCTACCCCCATCCATCACTTATCCCAATTACGAGGCTCATAAAACAACGCTTGTGGAGCAAAGGGTTGTGCCCCTAACTAAACCTGACACTCACCTGGCCTTTGTTTTGGATGTCATTAAGAAAACCTTATACCAACTCATAAGTGAGCTCACCAAGATGAAGTTGAATCCTTCCCAAAACCAAAGTGGATACCAATGAGCACCTGTTGTTCCAAGTTCTTACCTCCAAAATCATAATCGAGGTTTCAAAACCTACAATAAAAAAAAAATTCACATGATAAGCCATTTGGGAAGAAAATAGCCAATAGACCATGGAACACTCGGCCCAACAATGGTACCGTATCGACAGATAATTCTAATACCTATGAGGCTGCAGAGGCCAATTTTTTCAGGGCTCCTAATTTGTGCCAAGGCAACAATGGATATGGGAGAAACTCCTATAACCAATACCCTCAAAATCTGGAGGATCCTCCCATCTAGTTAAAATCCATGATGTTTGACTCTTATGAGTCTATAAATGGGGAAAGTTTGGACACCTATACAGAAGAAGAAGAGTTTGTGTTCCTATTTCAGAAAGCGAACAAGCTCGAATAATTTGAAGTTCATGCCTTCCAAAATGACCAGCGAAACTCATATAATTTAGAGAGGCAAAAGGAACCTATGACAGATGGTATACCTCTAAGTAAACAACCAACTCCACAAGATCCCTGGGAAAGTAACAATCCTGTGCCACCTAGAGGTCTGAGTGCTCCTACATCATCTCCGCCAAATACGTTTGCTGGTTACATAAGTTCAACATGGTCAAATGACAAATATAGTGTAGTCAAAGAATTGAAGAAAACCAAGGCAAACATATATATGTTCGAATGCTTCAAGGCTTCCCTTCTCAAAGAGAAGCGCTCCTAAAGTTCATGGACCATTCAAAGCAAGGTACAATGGCTAGGAGTGCGAAGGCCACCTCCAATATCAACACTTCCGAAGCCTTCCCGATAATGTTCAAAGATAAGATAGAGGTATCCCTGTTCCTACTCAGCTTGCAGATATTTTAAAAAAACTTACACAATTTCCTAATTGATTCATGTATACAAAAGATCTGTAATCTTCAGGTTCTTGCTTGCATTCAACTTCATTCTTTTTCACATATTCATCAATTATAACATTCGCACTTTCCACAAATTTGTTAGTGTTAGAATTCAAACACTCATAAGCTTTGCTCTTAGTGGAATAACCTAGGAATATACCGTCATCACTTTTAGCATCAAGTTTTCCATTCCTATTGTCCTTCAGTATATAACATTTGCTTACACAAACTTTAAAGTATTTTACATTAGGTTCATAACCATACCATAACTCATAAGGTGTAGCATATGTACCTTTCTTGACTTGTACTTGGTTCAAGGTATAGACTACTATACTTACAACTTCTCTCCAGTATTTTTGTTCAATATTTTTGCTCTATCATTAGCGTTCTAGCACAATCCATGATTGATATATTCCTTCTTTCAGCTATACCATTCTATGGGGGATTCCTTGGAGTAGACATCTATCTTTTGGTTCCTCTATCATTGCATAATAAGTTGAGCTCATTAGATATAAACTTTCCTCCTCTGTCAGATCTCAGATATCTCAAGCTCTTACCTGTCTCTTTTTCAACTTTTGCCAAATACCACTTAAACAACTGAAATCCATCCAATTTTTCTTTGAGAAACATCACAGTCATCATTCTAGAGTAATCATCAACAAAAAAATGAAATATTTATCACCACAATAGCTTTGCACTCCAATAGTTCCACAAAGGTCAGAATGAACCTATTCCAAAATATCATCAGAAGTATAGGTTTTTCTCTTGAAACTAGACTTTTTCATTTTGCCCAATTGACATTGTTTACACATCACATTATCGAGTTTCCTAAATATTGGTAACCCTCTTACTCTTTTCATCTTACTAATATTCACCAAATTATCAAAGTTCACATGATACAACCTTTTATGCCATAACCATACATCATCATATTGTGCAAACAAACATGTCTCATCAGATAGATCTAGATAGAAAAAAATTATCTCTTGTTTGTTCTCCACTTCCAATTAGTTCACCAGTAGCATCAAATATTTTAGCCTTTTTGTGATAGAATTCAACTCGGTATCCAGAAGTGTTTAATTGTGCAACACTCATCAAGTTATAGTTAAGACCTTTAACCCAATAAGCATTGTCACATATGATCTTATCAGTCAATCTTATTGATCCTTTTCCTTTCACAAGACATGGTGCATCATTACCAAACTTAACACTACCGCCTTTGCAATGATTTAAGGTTTAAAACTTACTTTTATCACAAATCATATGATGTGAGAAACCACTATCAATTATCCATCTATCACCTTTACTCACATATGAAATAAGTGCATATTTCTCATATTCATCAGAATCACCTTTCATAGCAACATAAACAACTTCTATATCATGGTCATCAGATTTATCAGTTTCGCTATCAGTTTCTTCTTCATCAATATAGCAGGATTTATTACCTTTGTCCTTATAGTCATTGTACCTTATGTAGTCTTTGTCATCCCTTTTGTATTTGTACTTGCTTTCTCTTCTTTCATCCTTTTCATTCCTATCATTGCATCTTGCTGCATTATGGCCAACTTTGTTACATGAAAAACATATTATAGGAAGTTTACCTTTGAATTTTCCTTTTCCTCTCGGTAATCTTCTAGCCATTAATGCCTAAAGCTCGTCAAGATCATCATCATAAGTGTCACTGTCACTATTCACACATCTTTTCCTAGACTTATGAATAACCAATTGTGATTTGAATGCATAATCAACATTGTGAGGGGTGAAATTATCAAAATTTGACAATTCAAAAGCAGTAAGTCTACCAACTAGACCTTCTAGAGTTAAGTTGTTACCAAGAGTACATCTCAGTTCTTGTAGTGGAGAAACTCTAATAGCATAAATAGGAAGTAGGGTTCTCAATACGTTTCTAATAACAATATCATCATCAATAGTTCCATTAGCTCCTCTAATAACATTCACAACCTCTTTAACAATAATCTCACCTTCTAAAATTCTCATTTCATCAAACTTACCTCTCAAGCTTTTAGATTTGTCTCTTAGTATATTTGTGTGTCTGTCATAGATAGCTATCAGTGTGTCCCACATTTCCTTTGCAATAGTACAATATTTTATGTCTTCAAATTCAAGATAACTCAGGGCTGATGCAATCTCCAACATTGTTTGATTGTGTTCTTTCTTTTCCTTCATCTGCTGAGTTGTCAAAGGTGTAGGCACTGATATGTAATCATGTTCCACATAGTATTTTGCTGCTTCTCCAATTCTAGCTAGGTGTAGTTTCATCAATCTTTGCCATGCAAGGAAGTTCTCCTTGTTCAGCCTTGGTACCTCCCTTTTGTACATCTTGATCTTTAGCTTTGAGTAACTTCAAAATTTTCCTTACAAGCACCATAAGCTCTGATACCAATTGTTACACTGTCCTAAAGTAATCAACTTGCAGAATATAAAACTCTTAACATTAAAACACATAAAATAACATTCACACAAGAATGACACCAGGATTTAATGTGGAAACACAATTTGGAAAAAAACCACCAGTAATATTCTACAATTTTTTTACTCTTCTGAAGTTAGCTCTGTGAGGAGCCAACTCTATTAAAGGGTACAATACACACTGTCAGGTGTGACCCTATTAAAGGATTTAATCACCCTGTTAGGAGGGGCCTTGTTAGAGGACTTAAGATCATTCTATTAGAATGTCACCTTGATTAAAGGATTTACAAAATGACTGTTAGGTCAACCTTGATGAAAGTATTTTAACTGATACAATGGTTAGAAAGTAACAACAGATTTGATCTGAAACATACAACTGACTTTGCAAATATAGATCCACTTTTTCTCAAATGTTGATCAAGTGACTGGCCTTCATTATCATCTCTATCTCTCAGATCTGCTTGGAAATCCATCAAGCAATCACCACTTCACAGTTCTTTACTGCCCTTCTCAGCCTTCTCATCCTTCTTCTTAGATTAGCCAATCAACTAAATCGACCTCTCTCACCATAACCCACAATTAGGTTAATCTTATACCTCTCTAACTAGGTAGCTTGATCTTTTTTTTTTTTCTTAATCATCACTGTAGATCTTACGGTATGGTCAGATCTAATGAATCCTTCCAACATTTCATTCTCCTTCTATCTTTCTGGATACTTCTCAAAACTCTTTCTTGAATCCATACATAGAAACAATTAATCATATATTAAATGCTCATTAAATGCTCCAGTTCATTTATCCTTATCTACAACACACTTTACATATCCTGAGAATTCAACTGTTTCGGTTGGGAATCTCAATTCTTTCATAAACTGTAAAATATTGACACTCGGTCATCACTGTGTTCTTCCACTCGGTCATCACTAGATAACTCGGTAAATACTGATGCTTGGTCAACACTATATAACTCGGCATGTACTGGCACTTGGTCAACACTCGCATGACTTGGATTAAACTTAATTTCCTTAATCTTCTGCTCTTTTTCTCGGTCAAGACTAAGATTTTAGTCTTCCTTGCCTCACTTTGAATATTATAGATAAACAACACATTATCTTGTCAATGTGCCAACTAATCAAGTACCCATTGTAGTTTCTCATAACTCCACCATTTCACTAGGTCTTCTTATTATCTCCTCTTTTCAAGTCTTCTTCATCAATCAAATGATATGGCACTTTACTAGATAGCAACTGTCTTACCAGTTAAGGTTTGACATCAATGACAACATAATAATTGTAGCTTCCAACAATCTATTATGCTATCAACTATTTTGACACATGGTGGAATTTTGAATTTCACTAAAGATATTTTGATTTGCTGTTCATATAATGATTAGTTTTGTTTAGTCTTTTTTGTATTCTAGGTGGGTAATACCATAGTTTCAAATTTGAATAAGAGGATATGTATATATATCCCCCTTGTAGCCAGTTGCAAGTTAAGTTTCTGTTATCAGTCATTCTGCAAATATTTTCTTAGTTTAAACAAACCTTGTTTTTAGTCCTTATGGGGGATAATTTTTAATGCAATGTTCTAGTTGATCCAAATTATTGTGTGAAGGTCCCACTAGAGGAAAAGCATGACCCACTCAACTGAAGGGAGGTGATCTTAAATAGTTTATTTCATTTGTTTATTTTCCAGTTATCAATTAGTAGTAAGTGGTTTCATGAATTTCTTGCATCTGTAAGAGTTCATATACTTTATGTTTAAGTTTCATTCCAGTATAATTAATTTGTAATCTTTAGATCAATTAAAATGGTGTTATGCATAATTAGATTTTCTAGTTGTTAAACTAGAACTGCCTTCAATTAGCTGTTTATCATTGTAGAAGTTAATTTAATGGTCAAGAACAATGAGTGAAAAATATGATTGGACATAAGCTTTGTTGGAATGTATTGTGGAATTTAGATTTCATTTCTTTTGTGTGATTTAGATTAGCATTTCATTTAATTGCAAGCGTAAAATATGTTTTCTTTATTGCAAATATAATAGATTGTATTTCAGTTGAATAAATTAGTTCCAATTTTCTTGTTAAAATAATTGTTGAATTTCATGTTGATAAATATTCCACAATCCAATTCAATGAAAGATTTTCTTTTATCTGTAATAAAATTAGCCTGTTCTTGATTTAGGATCGAGTTAGAAGTTAAATTAGAATAGATCCAAGGTAGTGATTAGCTTAGTCAGACTATTACCACTAGGAATTAGTCGTAGAAGAAGAAATCTTGATGGCTCCTAGCAGAGAAAGATCCTAAGTCAAGTCATTGTTTACAATGCACCCCTCCCCCCCAATTCGTGATAATCCTTATCACACACAACTTTAAGACACACCCGATTCAATATTTAGGAAGTTAAATGAGGTGAGTAGTTACACCAATGACCTCTCCCATCATATAGATTTTGGCCCGTTCATCAAATTTTGAAAAAAATTACATGTTTAGAAAAATAAACTCCATTCTACACACCTAAAAAAAAGAATTTTTCATTTTTGATTAGTTTTTAACAATTTCTAGGGGGAGCATGCTCAAATTACACGTTTTTAGGATGTGTCCACCTCAAAAATTTGTAAAAAATCATTCATTCATAAAAAAATTAGCCAAAATTTTTGGGATAAACTACATGGTGTTAGCTAACTTCTCACTGGAGAGATTGAAAAAATTAAAAAAAAAAGTTTGACATTTTAGGGGGAGTACACCAGATGCTATGTTGTATTTTTTCACAAAAAAACAAGATCATTTTGTGTACTCCCCTTTTTTGAGGCCCTTAATCTCAATCATTTTTTTTAAAAAAATAGTAGTTTAGAAACTAGATTTAGAGTACCGCAACTCTTTTTCTTGTCACATCTTCAAATTTTGAGTGTAACTATCTTAATTTTCTCGTCAAAGTTCTTAGAAAAAAAAATGGCAACTTAAGCCCCCTTTTTGGTCCCCTGTCTTTGTTCACTTACCCTGGTAGATACTAGTAAAAATATTTGTCTTTGGACAAACACATCAGTCGAGTAAAATTGATGTCAATTATTCATTGTTAGTTGAATCTTGGAAATTTTTTTCTTTAAGAACTAGGAGCATTCATCAAAGAAGAGATAAAATATTAACTAACCAATAAAAAAAAATGCTTTCCTATCTTAAAATATGTTCAAAAAATATTCAAACTAATAAAAATAGAATTGACATCTAATATATTTGCTTGGACATTTTTTTTTCATGATCCTTTTCTTTGACTATCAAGAACCTTGCACAATTCATTTTTATTGTGAAATGCCTTAGATGTATAAGCTTAAAGTAAAAATTCTCTAAGACTTTTTATTATTATCTTAAATTCTTTGTTTAGAGGACCTTCATTTTCAAATGTCATCAACAAAAAATCTATTGGTTAATTATGTAATAAATTATTGGTTATCTTTGACAAAACATACATCACCTTCTAAAACATGATTAAAACATCAATGTTTAAAAAATGTTCTAAGGTAGTAGGCACTTGCATAATTGATAGTCTACCTTTCTTTTCCTTGATTTTGTTGATAATGATAACATGTTTTTTAGTCCAAACAAATTTGGTTTTTTTTTTCAAAAGTTATTATAATGGTTCCCTATCATATCTCAAACTGAGGTAGAAACTATTTACATAATCTAACATACTCAAGAAAGCTTGTAGCTTCTTCTTATTGAATGAATAGTCAAAACCTAAAAGCTTAATATGAAGTTGGACTTCAAAGATACCACTATTAACTACCATAAATAAGAACTTACAACCATCACTAAACCATTGAGTTTTATTTACATATAAATAAAATGAAAGTATTTATTAATGAATTAAAAAGTTTTAAGATGACTATACTCATCATTTAAATTCTAAATGAAAATAGAATGTCATCAATATAAATATATAGAAAATCTAAAGTGCTATCTTTATGCTCTTGAAAGTATGTAAGTATGTAGGAGAATTTGTCAAACTAAAGGGAATTATAATACATTCAAAGTGGCCAAATGGATAGCTAAAAGTAGTCTTGTGTTGGTATTCTTCTTCAAGTTTAATCTAGTAGAAACTAAACCATTGAGTTTTATTTACATATAAATAAAATGCAAGTCTTATTTACATATAAATAAAATGCAAGTCTTTATTAATGGATTAAAAAGTTTTAAGATGACTATACTGCTCATTTAAATTCCAAATGAAAATAGAATGTCATCAATATAAATATATAGAAAATCTAAAGTACTATCCTTATGCTCTTGAAAGTAGGTAAGTATGTAGGAGAATTAGTTAAACTAAAGGGAATTATAATACATTCAAAGTGGCCAAATGGATAGCTAAAAGTAGTCTTGTGATGATATTCTTCTTCAACTTTAATCTAGTAGAAACCCAATTTACATCAATCTAAGAAAAATATTGAGCATTAGCAACCTTTGCAATAAATAAGATTAATAAGAATGTGAAAAGGAAGTGGTTTAGTTATTTCATTCAATGGTCTATGATTTATCACCATTCTTTTCTTTCTTCTTCTTTTTTCATAATGCGCAATAACCATGAAGGCATAACAAAATAATGGAGATTTTGATGGTTTGCTAAAAATTTCTTCTTCAAGTTCTTTCTTCATTTCTTTATATCTAAGTGGTCTTCAACAAGAATATGAATATTTTTCTCTACTTTAATTCACTTATCCTTCTATAACCTGATCTTCGTGATAAACATTTTCTTGTTCCAAAACTTTTGGGGATCTTCTAAACACACTTCTTGCTCTACTTATTAATTACGCTTATGGAATGGAACTTCATTATTTGATTGTACAACCAATTTAAAAGGGAATTTTTTTATATGCATATATTAATATAGGAACTTTTATCCTTTTTCCATTTGATATAAATAATACATATCTATTGTGCTTTCATATGGCTCAAATAAGTACCCATGGAATTGCTCCATATGATAATATCTACATGCATCTTGTTAAGTTCAAATAAATTATATTTGAATTTCTTTCCTTATATCTTGATGATTTTTTGACGTTTATATTTATGACAAGTAAAAATTCATCCTTGTACATCTTTGCTTTTATATTTGTTATTTCTTATACTTGTTCCTAGTATTAAGTATAAGAAATTTGCAAAATAAAAGTGATGCTTTAGTGCCTACTTGTGCATCATACATTTTACCATTGACTTTTACAAAGATAAATTAAGTGTACCTTCCATGGATGAGTGCTACAATATATTCCAACTTAAGTTTTGATACAAGCGCGGTGGAAGATTGGATAGCACTAGTCTATGTTTTGTTTGATTATGAAGTTGTTCTTTTGCAAGGGAATTTATTCTTCTTATATTTGTACTATCTTGGAATTTTTTTGGATTGACCTATTTTCTAGGTTTCTTTTGCATAAAGATTCTCTTATTTGTTCATGAGCTTCTTATGGGTGTACATTTTTAAAGTAAGAACCATGGCAGACTTACTACCGCATCCTTGATGAAAAGATCTACATAATTCTTCTTCTTCTAATTTTAGGGCCCGTTTGGGGGCAGGAATATGATAGGAATTGGCATTATCTAATTCTGGATAATGCCAAATTCCATGTTTGGGTCCTTGGAAAAAAATGGAATTGGAATTCCGAAATTCTCATTTCGCCCCCAAAATGAGAATATCATCTTCCACCTAAATAGGTGGAATTGGAATTTCAAATTCCAATTCCAATTTTTAGAAAAGCAAATTTAATATTTCGTGGGATCTGTGACTATAAGATGTATATTATATTGCTATAAGGATGTATATATATACATGTGTGTATATACACACATGTGTATATATGCATATGTATATACATGTATGTGTATATACATGTATGTATATATACACATGTGTGTATATACACATATGTGTGTATATATACATATATTTATGTGTGTATATACACATATGTGTGTATATATACATACATGTATGTGTGTATATACACATATGTGTGTATATATACATACATGTATGTGTGTATATGTCTATATATATACACATGTATGATGTGTGTATATACACACATGTATATATGTGTGTATATATACACAAATGTGTGTATGTGTGTATATATATATACACATGTGTATATATGTGTATACATGGATACACACTTATATGTGTATATGTGTGTATATATACATAAATGTGTGTATATGTGTATACACACATGTGTGTATATATATACATATGTGTGTATATGTGCATACATGGATACACACTTGTATGTGTATACACACACATGTGTATATATATACACACATGTATGTGTGTATAAACACACGTGTGTATGTGTGTATATGTACACAAATGTGTGTATATGTGTGTATGTGTGTGTATCTATGTATATGTGTATACATGTGTGTATATATATACACATGTATATACACATGTGTATATATATATATACACATGTGTATATATATATATACACATGTGTATATATATATACACATGTGTATATACACACACATGTATGTATGTATATATACACATGTGTGCATGTGTGTATATATACACACCATATTCAAAGAAATTAAAAAATAAAGAATTAAAATTCCTTATGCATCTTCTCATTCATCTCGCGGGTGAACCAAACGGGTCAGTCCATATTCTAAATTTCATTTTTAGGATAAGCATCTTCCTGAATTGACCATATCCAGGATATGGTATTCCAGTACCCAAACGGGCCCGTTACATATATTTTTCCTAGTTTTATGGCTCCTATCCAAAAAGGTCTTAATGTGTCTTTCAATTCTTTAGACTCTCTTGAAAAATTATCCCTTGTCCATTTTTCAAATATTATAGTTTCTTTTTATTTTTGCAGGAGTTGATGGTCTCAATTGTGATTGATCAAATTGAGAAACATATGTATAAATTTGGATATTATATGTAATATTCGTAAGAGAAGGAAGATTGAAATCCATCTCTTCCTCTTTCAGATGAAGGTCATCCTTTTTTTCTTCCTTTATCTTGCCATGCTCTATGCATCACTATATTTGGTAGATATTCTTCAAGGTCATCGACTAATTAATCTAATTCATCAACATATTTATCTCCAAAGTCTATAATTTATTCTAATAACAGCTCATAAATGCCATCTTGCATATACAAGTCTTCACCTTCATCAATGACATCTTATCGCATTGTGGTGTTGGTAGTATAAACAAATTTGTTTTTGCAAGTGCAATTCGAGAAACATGGCTAGATTTATTGTAGAGATAATAGATAATATTTTTTGTATTATGGTCTTGGGGTATGACCCCTGTGCATATATTTATGCATTAGTGCATATTGTGGATTTGAGAGAAAGAGTAGTGATGGAAAGAAATCTTATGAACTTTATTTTTATGCTTGTGGCGTTTACAATCAAACTTGGTAAATTGATTGCAACGATACGACTATGTTTTAAAGAAGGAATGGGTTGTTGTGCTTGGTGCTTGCTAAAGTTTTCTTAGTAATTGAAGTCATAAATAAACTAAATATATTATTTCATGGTCAATTCAATTAAATATATCATGGAAGCATTAGCAATAGTAACACCGTTAGATTTTAAGTACTACTTGATTTTATCATATATGCCATATGGAAGACCTTCTAACTATTTGGGTAAATGATTAAAATATTATTGGAAGAATTTATTTCATATATGAGCTCTCTAGATTGGTTATAATATACCTTGAAGTCTTTAAGATTACATAACTTCATATTATACACGACTCAAACATTAGTCTCAAATTTATTAATCAAAGGAGGGCGAAATTCTTGAATAAACAATTGTGTGAGAGCATGGACAAGATTTGGCTAGAGATATAACAATCTATTATTTTCATTGAGATCCTTTTTTATCCACCATTTTTTTGTCATTCCCCATAAATACCGAGGAACAAGTATAACTACCATGTGTCTAGGTATATGGGTAATAGCTTGGATAATTCCAAATGTGCTAGACCATGCTAGCATGGTTTCTATTGGATTCGCTCTCTAATTTTTGAAAAATATATATGATAATGTTCGGGTAGGGAGTATTCCCTTTCCCTTTTCTTATCTTGATATTTAATTTCTTCAATTTCAAGCTAATCTAAATTGTCTTCTTATTCCTTCAACTTATTATCTATTTTATCAAATCTTTGGTCAATTTGTTTTCATAGTCTCGTAATGAATAAAGATTATTTAGGGATTACTCAAAATAAATTTTATTGTCAAAATAATATTTCATAATCTATTATACACACTGTTATTTTCAGTAGCAAATTGAAGATTCTTATGACTCAAAACCTATTTTTATCTATGACACATCTTTGGTATAAAAACATATTTTTACAAATCATCAAAACTCTCTTGTATATTACTTGAAAGTCCGACTAAATATTTTTTGTGTTTATAATCTAAGCCATACTCTTTGTCTTATGATTTTGTTTGTTGAAAAACATATTAGAAATGATTAACTACTCTATTAACTAATTTATGGTACCTCTCAGAGGTGACTATTTAAATAATGAATTAATGAACGAATGGATTTTATTGACGTTAACAAGACCAGATTGTCCGAAAGACCAAGGGACACAATATGTAGATGGATGGTACATAAAGAGGAATGAGAAAAGAAAATATGTCTATTTTACAACATGGGAACGCTAGAAACAAAATGTAACCTTGTCTTAAAGTGTTTGACATATAATGACATCTATACGAACTATAAATACATTTTAAAAATGAACAACTGAAACACTCTATTTAAAGAATTAAAATTCCACAAAACAACAAATCTATTGCTCAATATCCACCCTCAAAGAAAAAGCTACAAGTCCCAAATATATGCTACCCTTGAATCCCATAAACTTTTTTAACCTCATATCTTCCATTTCATTTTAACATTAACACATTCCATATCCTAAATTCTTTGACACCCTCGAACAACTCATCCAAGTTTTCAATTCAATGGCTGGCTACTTGTTTTCATCTCGAAGCCCTAAAAGTTGTAAAGCGTTTATAGCCCACTCGACCGGGACATGTTGCCACCCATGAATTATTTAATATAAAGGATAAGGGATCGGCATATACAGCAGTTCTCCAGCAGTGCTGAATTTTCTATCCTCGACAATTTCTAGATTTTATTCGTACCCAGCCAGCAGATTTTACGTTACTGTATCAAATTACATTTAGATCACTCTGAAGCCTTGTTCGACATTGAAGGATCTGAGATATTTACTCCGCCAAGAAAATTGAGCCCCATTTGGTGTCTATAATGGCTTTTTCTGCGCATGTATCTCTTACTCCAAAAGGATTTTGCTCCATGCCCGCAAGAGTCAATGTTTCCAGCTCGGCCTCTTTGGTGTCCTTAAATTTAAGGGCACCGAGAAAGAGTAATAGATTTTTGTGCAATGGCGCCCCAAAATTTAAGGGCACACAGGTGAGGGAGCAGAAGCTGTCGCAGCTTATAGTCGAGAAAGTTAGCGAAGCTAAGGAAGTCTGCGAGGGAAAGGAGGGCTCTGATGAATGTAAAGTGGCATGGGATGAAGTGGAGGAGGTCAGCCAGGCAAAGGCCCACTTTCGACAGCGCGCGCAGAACGAGGATCCCCTGGAGGCATTTTGTAAGGATAATCCTGAGACCGATGAGTGCCGTTTGTATGAAGATTGAACTCTGCGGATTCAATGAAAATGTTCTGTTGTATTTTGTGAATAGCTTTAAGGAAAAAAATATTGAATTATTCGAGAGGGAAAAGGGCAATGCTAGATTCTTTAGTGGGAATAGTTATCGTGTAAGGGATAATTTTATTGGATTTAAATAGATGCACAGTTAAACATATGGTGGTGTTGGGATTAGAGTTTTATTTTGAGACGAATTAACATATTTTATTGTTGTATTTAGTAGCTTGCTAACAAAATATGCTTTGGGAATTCTATGAATTATAGGGTTGTTCGTTAGGGTCAGGACGTGTGTGCGTGTGTGTGTGTGTATGCGCATGAGTATAGCTGTGGAGTGGAACAATACGGTTTGAATGTTAATTTCCGCATTTATTGTGACTGTGTTCTGTGCTTGTTCAAATTTTCTGTTCCTAAGATTTTGGTCTCGTAATCCTGGCCTTTTTAATATGCATGCAACACAAGTCAAAAGTCTATCACTGGTTCGACTTTGAGTTACTCGTCCTCCACAATATGGGCCATTATATGGTATTTTATTGTGAGTTGAGGCTTTGAAGCTTTTTTTTCAAACGAATCCCTTTGCTTAAGGGAAGGAAGGGCTGCAGTACTAATCCATTTTTAGGCTAGCTGCAGCTACATTCATTGGCAAGGGTTATCCATTTAGTGGACGACAAAATCTCCAGTGTAACCGTTTTATATAGATGAAGAAGGTTTTTCTTTCTTGATTGGGTGCACAGTAATCTTGCCTTTCAATATCATGAAAATGGAGATTTCTTAGTCAATTGCTTCGAAGTATTTGGACTTGGACTCGGACTTGGACTTTACTTGGCAGCCCAAAATTTGGACAAAATATGGACTCGACAAAAAACTCGGAAAAAAGTATAATTACTTGAAAAAAGAAATTAATGGGTTTAGAGAACACGAAAGCCTTATTTGGCCATCAATTTGTCATAGTTCAAACATTACACATGACATATGCTCTTAAAATTCTCAATATTTGAAATCTCATAATCCATAGTTTCAAACTTTCAAATGGATAACAACACCATAAGTTTATAAATGTTTACATATGATGAGATGTTAAAATGAGAAAAACAACCAAATACAATCTACACCTGCCTCTTTCCCCCTCCTAATGTAACTTAATTTTTTAGGCCTCAAACTAGATGTTTCTGCAATATCAAAATGATGATGGACTGTTTCTTCTGAAGTGTCTTCATTTTCCTTCATTGCATCTGATTCTGCTGCTTCTACTTTTGCATCTCATCTCTCTAATTCTACAAGATCTTCATTAGTAAGGATGACATCATCGCCATTTTGTTCATTGACACTCTATTCACCATAAGCGTCAATATCATCCAAGTCAATGGTTTCATGTGAAATGCTCTCCACCTTTCTAGTCCGAAGGCAAAAGTTGTATAGAATGAAGACAAGACCATTGAGACCCTACTGGGTCAACTTGTTTCTCTTCCTTGTATGAATGTTCTTAAATAAGCTCCAATTACATTCACACCCAAAAGCATTACATGGCTGGGACAAAATACAATGGCTAGCTTTTGAAGGTTTGGCGTGCCAACACCGTAATCCTCCCATTTTAAATCTACAAAAAATGTTTAAAGATATAAGAACTAAAATATAAGAATCAAGTTTCTAATGCTTGCTTGTAGTATTGAACTAAATTTTTTACTTTGTTGTTGTTTTACCCTCCTATCAATTGCTTGAGTTGAAGAAAAGAGTCTCCTCTCTGCACCCTTGTAGGCCTTGAATAGATAGACCAAATATAGAAATTAATTATTATGTTATGTAAAATGGATGTTTCTAGAGACTCAACGTTGTCAAATTCATAAATAAGATATAGCAAATCTCACCTCCAACTCATCTAGCACTGTCTCTCAACTCACGATCTTGCACCATCCTATCTATGCATGTGTTAACACCTGCCATGACCTCCTCATCAACCTTAAATGTATTTGAGAAGTAGAATTTCGGGTTCAAGTAATATGCCAAGGCATGTATTGCTTGGTGGAGTTGGTTTGTCCATTTACGATCAATGATGCGCCAAATGATTTAATGTTTTTTTCTATTTCCGCCATAGTAATACAATACTGCCTCTGTGGCCCTATCCATGGCCTCATAGAGGAAATGCATTGACATGCTCTATCTATCCACCATATGAAGAACCCTGACTAAAGGTGACTGAAGGTTATTTCAGCTAAAAGATTGGAAACAAATTTTAAATTATCATAAAATTAACCCCTAAAATAATAGCGAATAGATTATTTTATTGGATCCTTACCCTGATTGACTCCTCTCCATTTTTTATGAATGTGTCATTGAAAATTGATCTTGTAATCTTCTCCCCATCAACCCTTTTAGAAAATGCAGACTCCAACCAAGCACCAGACAAACATTTTAGTGAGATAAGGAATTGCAGCAAAAATGCTTTGCAAAGTAAGATGCCTAGCAAATCATGTCAATCCTCGTTGCACTAGGTTCTTGCCATTTGTGTGTTTTCGCATCACAGAAAGGCTAGGATGCCGGTTTGAGTTCGGGTTCAAGTTCAAGTTCGAAGGATAGGTTCGCCGGTATGGCAAAATTTTGAAAAGGGGTTTGGGTTCGAGATCGGGTTCGTTTTTACAAAAAACATGTAAATTTATATATATATATATATATACATATATTTATGCATCCTAGAAGCATGAGTTAAGATTAGAATGTCACATAGTATCATAAAAACATTTAAACAACAAAAACACTTGTAATCGTAGCATCATGAATCATGATCATACCATCATATACTTCAAGTTCAAGTTCAACATCAAAGATTCAAATTCAAAACATTAAAATTAAATCATAACATCGGTTTAAGTATCATTGTTTGAAGTTCAACTAATGGATTAATAATTTATTGATATTCTATTAGTATTCTTCTTCTTCATCATCTTCTTCATCTTCTTCTTCTTCATTGGCATTAGTTGAGTCACAAATAGAGCTAAGGCCAATGGGGTCAACTGCACCAATAATAGTATTGGAGTCAAAATCTTCACATTTATCAAGTGCCAGCTGAGAAGTGGAAGCATCCAAGTCCACAAACTCTACATTTATATCCCACCTCTTCGTCTCCCCTTCATTGTATTCTTTAGTCTTGTGAGAGATGAGATGTAAGTTGTAATGCACAAATACCAAGTTCTCCGCTCTTTTTGATTGCAACCTATTGCGCTTCACTGAGTAGATGAATGAATATGTGCTCCAATTTCTTTCTGCTGCAAATGAACTAGCAACCTATGAAGACAAGACAATTGAATAAACAATTAAAATAAACTTAAAACTTAATCTTATAAAATAAAAATTACTTGCTAGTCATGAAGATAAAGTAAACTTCAAACTAAATAAAAAAAAAAACTTACTTGTGATATAACTTCAATTGCAAGTGTTAAGGAATCTGGATCTGAAGATATTATAAAACTAAAATGTCATTGATAGTTGATACTCACTGTAGAATACAATTGCCGTTGTGATTGATTGATTGTACAACGAATATCAACTATATATATTAAATCGAATGAGTATCAGCTTTTAACAGTCACATCTTATTATCATTG
>MU227061.1:1258573-1370440 GCA_018584345.1 Thuja plicata
TCTCACTGTTGCTTTGCCTCCATATAGCCCAATTGTTGCTGATTACCATATTGCAAAGTGCCTCTTTCACTTGCACAAGTCGTCTCAAGACGATTAAATTTGATGCGAAACGAGTCTCAACAACCTGAAACATAATTTAGTAGAACAAAAAAAATACAACTATTAGATACATCAGACATCATACATACTTTAAAAGTTTAAAGGCTAAAACAAAATGAAAATACACATTACACAATCAACATATTAAAATTTATATTACTAACTTGAGTTCAAGTTCACTTACCTTGAGTAGCTCCAAATGTGAGAACATTCTGAATATTCCCTGAGTCATGTGATGGTTTGTGACGAACATCTGGATGTCCTCAGCCTCTGCATACACCTCTTTGATCCACCCAATTTTGTTCCCAATCTTTTTTAGCATAAGATTGAGTGAATGGACTACACAAGGTGTCCAAAAGATGTGCTGATATCGCTCTTCACCCAACAAACCAGCAGCTCTACAATTCTTTGCGTTGTTCGTTATGACTTGGACAACGTTTGTAGGACCCACTTGTTCAATGACAGAGATGAGAATATTGGCAATAAATGGCCCATCTTTTACTTGCCCCTCACAATCCACACATTTCAAAAATATTGCCCCTTTAGGGGACACCGCCAAGATATTGATCAAGGGACGATTTCTAGCATCTTTCCACCCATCTGAAACAATTGATACCCTTGTCTCAATCCATGAATCCCTTATGGGCTTCAAAAGATCATCAGTCCCCTTGACCTCTTGATCCAACAAGGTGGTCCGTTCTCTCTCATAATCGGGGCCCTTATACCCTCTTGGAGCTTCATTGACACTTTTCAACATCTTCTTCCAATATGGAGAGCGAACAACACTAAAAGGCAGCCCATTTGCATACAAGCATCTTGCCACATCAATGTTGGCAATTTCTCGACCTTGATTTTGAAATACAGTTTCTAGTGGTCCCTTTCTTTTGTGTGTAAGGGGTGCTTCACTTTCAGTAGCAAGGCCAGCTGAGGTAGTATAGAAGGGGTGATCTTCTATCACAACATATATAGAGGGGGGTTGCATTCCCTTTGCTTTTTTTTTACTTTTATTACGAGTGGCTGTAATTTGTCTACTACGTTCTTCTCTCTCTTCTGCTGCATCATGCTCTGCAATATATTGTAATACTGTTGCATTTGGTATAGGTGCACCTTTTTTTCTAGGGGATTTCTTGACTCCTCTTCCAGGGAATCCACACAAATGGCCTACCACACGAAAACATGAACTGTTCCTTTCTACATCACAACCCCGACATTTCCAACGGAATGCACCACCTCTTGGAAGAGCTCTTACAATATCAACATACTTCCACAAAGGAGAATCAAAATGGGGTTCTACTCTTTGTTTAATATTGCCTACTGAGGAAGAGGTAGATGCCATTGTAGTTCCTTTTCCTATGGCAAGAAATTTGTAAACATATTCAATATAAAAACAAGAGAATGAAAAATTCTGGAAAATAATGGATGATGAAAGAGAAATGAAAATAAAATAAAATGCTTAAACAAAAACAAAAAATTGAAGTTGAAGCAAATGGAACAAGAACTTATCTCTTCCACTCATTGTAAGCTTGCAAAGGTGTAGAAATGAGGCACACACACTTGAAGAAGGTCCACAAATCAATCTTCCAACTCCTTTTTGCACAACCAAACTCTTGCTCAACCACCTATTTCCTCTTTTGCTCAAGACCAAAAAACCTATATGCACACCACAAATGAGAGAGAAGTCAACAAAATCCTTTCAAAGTCCACTTTTTAGGGTTGTGGACGTCAAAACTTTATTAAATATGCCAAAAAAAAGCGTTTTCATTCCGTCCGTAGGCGAAAGTTCGGTGGAGTTTGAACTAAGTTCGTTTTTTTTAACCCAGTTCACCCGGGTCCGAACTTGCCAAGCTCTAGTTTGAACTTGGTCTTGTGGACTGGACCCACAGGCGGACCGGACCCGGACCACGGACCAGTTTGAACTTTTCCTGGTCCAGGGGGGGGTCCAAGGTTGAACTGGACTTCCTAGCAAAAAGGACATAGGTATAGTTGTATATAAATTTGGTACCTTTAACTACAAATCCAAACAATGTGCAGCACAAGGATTTCATGAAATATTAGGATGCCTCTCCATAAGTAGTTTGCCTGCAGCTACATATGCAGCTACGTTGTTTGTGATAATTTGGACAACATTCTTAACCCTAGCCACTTGGATCATCCCATCTAATGGATTGCACAAAGTTTCAGCATTTTTAACTTAGTGCGAGACATCTATAGACTTAAAGAACACTAATGCGCCATTAGAAGCCACTTAAAAGTTAAGGAGAGTTCTATCCCGCCAATCTGTCCATCCATCTGATAAGATGCTGCAACCTTTTCTCTGCCAAATTTCTTTTGATCATCAACCACAAGTCGTGTATTTTTTACGGCTTCCTGTAGCGATGACCCACTCATTCTCTAGCTGTTGGAGTCTTGAAACCCTTCCTTGCAACCATCGATTCGTTCACCAAACATTTCCAATATGGGCTGTTTGCTTCATTGAAGGGTAAATTATTATAGTACCAAAAAATTGCTGCTGCCATCCTAGCCTCATGGTGTTTTCTTTATTCCAAATAGTACCTTCAAGTGAAGGTTGTGCTTGTTAACATTGCTTGGAACAAAGAAATTTGGTGGTGATAATGGAATTTGGCTCTCACCAATAGAAAGAGCACTCAGGATTCCCACCAATAAATGAATGTGGATGACAAAAGTTAGGACTTGGGCCAGCAAAGGAATCATAGGCATAGAACTAGACACATTATGGCTCATCACTGCTACTAGTGCTTCCTTTGTCTTTTGCTTTTCTGCTTTCATCAGCTCATACTTTGCAAGTAGGGCATTCATCTCTCTAACAATCTCCGGGGTTGATGCTGGGCATACGTTCACATTTTGCCTAAGTATTTTAGCAAGGTGTTATTTTAATTTTTAATATATTAATTCCACCTGTCATCCATTGCATGCATTCAGTACAAGTGACTTGGCCCTTGACATCTCCCGGTATCCCATACTTTCATGCAGGATCTTTTGTACCTTTTGCTTGTGTTGCCCTTGAACTTGATGTTGCTGTTTTAACATAAAAAATCTTTCAGGATTTGCAAAAAATCGGCAACAAGAAATATGATAAGCATTGATTAAAAAATAGAATCCAAAAATAAGCTAAAAATGTTAGGAAATAAGTGGTGAAGGGAGATGGAATTTTTTTTGACATCATTTCCTGTAGTTTTTCAAGTTTTTTTTTAAATTTTCAAATCAAGAAAATGGAAAAAAAGAGAATAAAATTACTTGTGCGTATTTTGATTTCCAAGTGCTTGCCTTCTCTGATCCTACCCTTGCTATTTCGCTGTTCAGATCTGAAATGGATGAGTTTGAGCCATAGAATGAAGGAAAAAGTGTCTTTTTGCTGTTTAACCTGGTTGGATGTGGCTCAGACAGGCCTGAGAGTCCAATCACAGCACTTGTAAGTCCGAGGCTGGGACTTGGTGAGTCCTCACACGAGACTCGATTGAGGCGCTCGCTAGGACTCTCTGGGACTCGACTCACAAGTCCTTGGCAAGCCTCTGGATTCGCAAGTCAAGTCTGCGGGTCTTGTTGAGTACTCAATGAGTCCTAAAACACTGGATTGCTTGCTTATGGATTGAGATTTGGCTTGAACTAGAGTTATTTAATTTTTGTGTGAATTAGGTTTTGTTGTGGCTTTAACTAGTGTTACCATGTAATTTGTGTGGACTAGTTTTTGAGCGGGTCATTACGCAATTGTTGAAACTAAGAGAAATGCAATAATTGCTCTTGGAATCAAAATGACACGAAAGATTTGAAAGAAATCAATTTAATTTCTATTAGAATTTAGGATCACTTGCTGTTGCAGTAAAATTTTGACAGTTATGGGGACAAATATTATAATATAATAAGGGTTAATTTGCATTGGGAGCTGGGTTTTTCTGGTTTAGACAATAGTGTTGAGACTTGTACTTGTGGACACTTGGCAAGCTGTTTTTTGTTTTTGACTCAGTGAAATATCTTGTCCAAAATTAGGCAAAACTGAGCAATTTAAACAAAATATAAATGAAAAATTGTTTTTATTAGTTCATTTTAAAAAGTTGAGTCTGCCAAAACTCTCTAGTCTCACCTGTTATAGTCAGCCTGAATTGACCTCAGATATGAGTCTTGGCTACAGAATCATGGAGACTGACTTGGATTTGGATCCACGAGTCCTTAGTCTTACTGAGACTTGCCGAGTTGCAACACCCTGGTTTAGACCAGAAATCCAGGATAATGCAATTAGGATTAACTTTTGCTTGTAGCTAACTTTTTATGAATTTGTTTTTCTTCGAACTATTTTGTCAAGAAATAATGTTAACAAGGGCTGCATTTTATTGCTTTTAAATTAAGATAAAAGTATATGCTATATTTGATATGATTTCCAGCATGGGATGTGTACCTCCTCTGCATATCTAGCAAGAGGGTCTGGCCCAATTCAGCTCGCTCAATCAATTGGCTGTTGTACTTGCAACAAGTTAGGGGTTAGCATTTAATGTCTTTGGATTATAGGATTTATCAGGGTCACAACTTGATTATAGAAGGTAATTTTGAACTGACAGCAAAGAATTGAGGAAACCAAGGATAATGCAATCAGGATTATTTTGCATTAATATTGTCAAGTTTTGACAGATATATATTTGAGTCATTACCTGGGGGAGGATTAATTGGAACCAGGGCTGTGTGCCATTAGTTTTTAAGTCAAAGTAAATTAAATCTGATATGTTTCTTGACTCGCTATGTCAAGCAATTCGGCAAGAGTACCAGAATGTAGGGAGGTATCCTGATTATTTTTACAAAAATTCAGGATGTATGATAAATTGGAAACTGTTCTGTCAGAGTGGGTTTTCTAGGAACTGGCTACTGTTTGGGCCAAAATCCTGTGTTCTATTTTTTAAACTTTTTCCATAGTTTGGTCAACTCCATGTACAATGCATGAAGCTTGTGTTGTAATCATAATTTTCAAAATAAGGTTTTGCTAAGGCTTTGGGCTTGTCCCATGTAGGTCCAAGGATCAACTCTTGCTGGCCATGTTTGAGCCTGTGCACTCAGTCCTTGGGGACTAGTCATGCCTCATCTCACCTCCTCCGTCGCCTCGAAACTCAGCAAAAAGTAAGGCTGAGGCAAGGTGTGGCAGGGTTGCAGGGCTGGGTCGTGGGGATACCCTAAGGTTAAAAAAAACTTTAGAGTATGGAGATCATGCCCTTGAGATTTTGAACCTGGCTGTTTTGGTTAAGTACTTAAATATGCTAGGCCACAACCCAATGGATACTTTACTGTTTTATGTTTATTCAGTCAACCTGCTTGGGAAACATTTCTGTGGGTGCTTTAAGAAAGCTGAGTGGTATGCTTCATTGAAGCAATGTATCAGGGGACCTTGCTAAACATTTCTGCTAGAGAAAGAGTCACTTCTTTTCAGAGTAATAAAGTTTAAGGTTGTAATTCCTTGAAGAACAACTTGTAGGATTGTAAAGGTGAACTTATGAGTTTGCTTGTTTCTTTTCAAAGTCAGCATTAAAAAGCATTTAACAGAACACAATAAAAACATCGGTTGATATAGAATGTTCTTCACGTGTTTATAGGCTTAGGGGATGTTTAAATATCTGGTTAGGTGAAATGCCTGTGAGGTGCTTCTGTTACAATTTACAAGCTGTGCCTGATCTATTATTTGCAAATTAGACAACTAGCTTCCTTGTATCATCTAGAGATTGGCACATCAGGAAAAGATTGTGGTTAATTTATACTTTTATCATTTATGTGCTATATTCACATTGTTTTATTATGTTGTGGGAGCAAATTTTTGCTCACCACTTCTGACTTTTAAAGGTGTTCGAGACATTTATTATCCTCTCTGTAGTAACTTGAAAGGCATCTTTTGTGGAAAATTTGTGGATCTTTCAAGATTTTCGGTCTCAGAGGTCTTTGCTAAGGTCATCTTAAACCATGTTTGCACAGATTTTCAACGTGACGTTGTATTCTTAATTACAGTTCAAAATCGATGTCTATTTATTTAGAAGAAAATTTCTGAGACCAAAGATGGATTAGTATCCCAAAGATGAACAGTTTTGTCTTGGACTAATTTTGAGGAGCACAAAAACCTTGTGATGTGCATTTTTCTGCATGTGCAAACTTTGACAAACTTTGTTGGACATTTGCCATTTCGGGGTTTTACTTGGGAATAGTTCTTTCTTTTTTTGCTAGTCAATTTTAACAGAATTGATTTAGTTATCCAATAGGCTATATTTGTTGTAGCTTTCAGTTGGGAAATGATCTCATGTCAGGAGAGATATGTGAGTTTCCAGTGCAAAAACTGGCAGATAGTTTGTCTTGCCCTGACAATTCTGCCTCCTGCCAGAAAAAAAGTTTGAACTGCCCAAAAAACTAGTCACATAAGCACTTTTACCATCTAAAAAGTAAAAACAAGTCTAAAATTTCTGTTCACTTGATTTTTCATGTCAGCATGTTTCCAGATGTGAAAGGTGCAGGAATCTATGGATTTGATTTTCTTTTAACAATTTTATTTTGTGTTATTGATTGCATTACCTGTACAGGCAACCTGGCCTGTTGAAATCACCAAGACATGGTTGCTGGGCCAGGCACAGAGCGAATGTCGTGTTTTCTTTGCAGTCTACTGTATTTGTGAATGCTTTCTGTTTGCATTCCACTCCTGGGTGGAAGTGGAAGTGTTGGTGTGCTTTAGGCTGATGCTGATACTGGTGCCTAGAAAGGCAAAAGTGTGGTCAAGGTCTCATGAGGATAGGTTTCCTGTCAGCTGTTGGTGTAGCCATTGCTTAGTGCAGAAGATGTCACAGTAGCAGATGGACCCACTGAGCCCCAAGATACTGTGTAATGCTTGGCGCATGTTACATGTACAGGCAGTTTTGACCCATTTTTAGATTGGTCCTCAATCCCACTTTTTCCAGCAACATACATTATGATTGCCCTAGAAAAGTAATAAAAATCAAGTGCCTTAAAGAAACCCAACTTCAAATAGTGCCTATTTGAGAACTTATTATTGCTTTATTGATCATCTAATTTGAAAGAGCAGAGCAAATTGCAGAATAGCTTGGCTTCCATTTGGTTGTATTTAACTCACACTGTAGCATTCAAACTCTGTAGTCTGCCATCTTTGTAATGCAGAGCTTGTGTAGAGCATTTCATTTCTTTTTGTTTTAGTAGGAATTATTTTATGCTTCTCTGGATGTGGCAGCCTGCTCGGCCCAGCAGCTAAGCTCAACTCATCAGGTACCATGAAATTGATCATTTGTTACTCTGTGGGTCTTGTGCACTCTGAGAATATTGTAAAACACTATTTTTCCTATCAAATGGAATGTAACCGTATTCAATTCTTGCCTGTTAACAGATTTCAGAATCCGTTCATTTCTGTAGATAATCTTCTTTTCGTTTTTTAATAATCATGTGTGTTGTTTTAGCAGTCTGAGATCGGACATAATATCAAAGAATGAGAGGCAGTTTGAGCTAGCTCGCATGTTAAGAGCTCACTGTTGGGCTTTGTTCATGTATTCAGGGATATGACAAGCTTTCATTTATATTTTTTATGTCTAGAAGAGTTTTTACTTCTGTTCAACCTGACCAACTTGAAAATTAGGGGTGGCTTCTTATAAAAACACCAGGCATAACTCTGGCCATATTTAGAGTTTGGATTGATTTTGCATGCAAAAGCCATTAATATTTTAATTTAAATGTTTTAGAATGTTCCTATTCATCTATTAAAATTGGTTGTTTATCTGTTTGAAATTTTGTGCCTTTTTTCAATGCATAAACATCTGTCTCAAAATTTGAATTTTCTTTCAATAAATAAATTGTAACAGCAATATCTACTCTGATAGTTGTAATTTGTTTTTGGTATGTTTGAAAATGTGGGTTTAAACTTCTTTGTACCATTGAACTAGCTCTAATCTATATAATTATTTCTCCGACTTCTGTTATTCTGCTAAATTGGCTTTCCAACTTTTGGCCTTTTTTTATGTAAGAATATATAACCATATCCACTTTTTTGATCATTATTTTTCTGACTTATCTGCAATGTGAAATTGGCTCTCCAACTTTTAGTCTTTTATTTATGGAAGAATATGTAACAACTGTATCCTTTACTTTGATCATTATTTTTCCGACTTATATTATTTAGTTTCTTTTTACCATAGTTACGAGGAGACCTGTCTCCTACCCCCTGAGACATGTCTCGGAGACAGAGACACATCTCTGGTACCAGAGTTATCCTCGGAAACTTCTCAACCCACAGGGTTCTTCTGGCCACTGAATTCCACTGTCTCCGAAGTCTTCCAACCAGAAATTGATGTCTCCTGCCAGAAAACTTAGGGCATAAGGAGTTATAAAAAAACTTTGATTCTTATCCTCCATCATCACCGTGCAAAATAATTAATCTGTTTGTACTGATAATGATAGCCACTGTAGTCTTCTGATCAATCTGCTCAATTGCCTCTCCAGAAAGGCTCATCAATGATGTTCAATTATTCACTTTTCTTGTAGTGTCATGATTTCCTAACCACTGTAATTTTAAAGAGGTCACCAGATTAGTAATAAGAGATCTTTGTGTACCATCAATTCAATTGTTGGGAATAGTGGAAGCCACTGAGTATCTACAGCCTTCACAAATATCTTATAGGGACACAGCCATGCTAATCTTTTCTGCTCTCAGAGGAACAGTACAAAATTTCTCATAACTAGGCATCGCATATCTTTTGGCATGTGTATCAGCATCAAACTATCAATATTATGCTAAGTTGCCGGTTTGGGTTCAGATTCGGGTTCGAAATTCGTTCAATTTTTTTTGGGATGGGTCTGAATTTGTTTTGGGTTCGTCCGTACAAAAACATATGTTTTTTTTTTTAAAATTATATATACATACATATATATATGCAGCAGCAAATAAGTTCATACACCATATCTTTTGGCATGTGTATCAGCATCAAATTATCAATATTATGCTAAGTTGCCGGTTTGGATTCAGTTTCAGATTTGGGTTCGAAATTCGTTCAATTTTTTTGGGATGGGTCTGAATTTGTTTTGGGTTCGTCTGTACAAAAACATATGTTTTTTTAAAAATTATATATACATACGTATATATATGCAGCAGCAAATAAGTTCATACATTAGTATGCTAATAGTAAAGCAACATAGCAAAATACACCACCATATATATTAATGTTTTAATGATTTAATCCAAAGGACATATGTTTTACCTTTTTGGCTTTTATAGTGGTCTATTTTAGGGTTGGAGGGTCAAATTGACTAAAATAGACCAAAAAAGATGTAAAAAAACATCCTTTTTTTGGCCAAATTTGGCCCTGATCCTGCCGCGGATTTGTAAATTCGCCGTAAAAATGGCAAAATTCGTGCTGGGTTCATCTGACAATTTGGGCAGACTTTTGCAAGAACTGCAGACCAGACTTTTGCAAGAATCGGACCAAACTTTGGTGTTGCCAGGGAAGAATTTGGCAACATAGATATTATGTAATGATAATCTAATATGAAATATGTAGCGTGAGTTTTGAATTCTGATTCTTCGACACAATGACATTTTGACATTTGTGTTTTTAAATTTAAAAGTTGATGTTAAACTTTACCACTGTTCTTGTTCTCAAAGTTCTATGTCATGATATTTTCTAAAAGTATTAAATTATATAAAAAAAATGGCGTTTCCAAGTACTGTCTCCCATTTTTGAAAATTAGCCATGCCAAAATCGGTTCACTCTCTAGAGTCTCATGGTAACCTTGCTTTTTACTAAGTGAGTTATCACAAACAAGCAAAACCACTTTGTTTTGCTGAAAATCATTATCGTCTGTTTCTAACTTATCTTACAGAAATTCCGTTGGTTCAGATTTGTTGCCCCTTTGAAATTAATCTGTCGTATATGGTGACCATCTTTGCCTATTTTGTTCTCATAGATAGAGTACGAGATGGTGTCGATGGAGAATCTTTACTGCCATGATTTGATTTTTTCATTACTTATTCGGCAGCTGTCCGTCGTCATGCTTTCTCTGCCACTACCATAGATCACAGCCCAAAGTTTGATTACACTTAATTCAATATTTCTATAGAAGAATAAATACAGGCAAAAACAGAACCAGTTGAAGAATAGTCGATTGAAGAGCAACAAATTGAAGAATAGGATATAAAACAGAAGATTCAAGAGCAATGACAACAATATGTACCAAAGACCTTTTCTCTGTTTCTTATAGATCTAAAGCACTTCTGAGGTTACTATTTGTAGTACTGCACTGTGTTCTATGTTCGCTAATGCCATACTTCCTACGATGCATATTTCATATATATCTCTTTTAAAAAATGCAAGTCAAATCCACTTCCATGCTTGAGATGGGCTTATATCGCTTTTCCCTTCGATTGGAGAATTGTATTTGTATGTCTTGAGTGATTGAGATGATAGTTCAGGTGTAAGCCAACATAAGTCCCCGCATCTTCTCCAAGCCCTTGTTCATTTGGGTGCAAGGTAATGCCTGTAACAAAAACCCAAAACTAGTTTGTTTCTCCATTGCAAATTAATTGATGTTGCGAGGGAAAGAAGGGGAAATGCTTTGTATTTACGAGAAATTTGACATAGAATTGTATCTCTCGTAGAGGTTTTGGAATTAGGCTTTATTATGTAATGTTACTATATATATATTCGTACTATTTAGTTACTTGTGGTCACTTGGTCAATTTGTTTCACACTACTATTGTCGAGGGATTTTTAGAGGAATGGAGGAAATATTATTTACAACTGTCAATGGCAGTTGCCAAAGCAAGGGGTAAAGGTTGGTGAAGCCACATAGCTGAAAGGTAAAATAATTTTTCTTTTTGGCAAGGCATACTGGTTGTGTGGCATGAAATCTTACACAAATTTTGTGTATATATAATATACGAAGTGTGCAATGGAATGTTTTTTAATGAAATTGGTCTGACTTTGTTTGAATGCTGCGATGAGAAAATGTAAATGATACAAAATGTTTTTTTAATTTATATTTATTTTTTATTACTAAAGCATTTATTTAAATGGAAAGAGATTTGAAATCAATATCAATTTGGTGGGCATGTAATTTATTATATATTATTTCAAATAATATTTCTAAATGTGAATCATATTCCTTATTCAAATGGAAAGAGATTTGAAATCAATATCAATTTGGTGGGCATGTAGTTTATTAAATATTATTTCAAATAATATTTCTAAATGTGAATCATATTCCATTAAATGCGTTCATCTTTAAATGATTGTAATGAATTTAACCTTTAATAAATTACCTTCAATGTATTCTTTCCATTACCGTGTTCATGATACATGCTTATGAAAAAGTGCCAGCTTAATACATTTGCATCTTCATGATGTACAAGGGAATTTTTGGCAATCATATATCAATCCATCAAAATATGTTCACAATTTTTTTAAAAAAAGAAAAGTACTTTGAGATTTTGAAACAACCTATATCCTTGTAAAAAAAAGAAAAAAAAAAGAATCAATGATAATATAACAAGGAGGACACTACAAATACTTACAAACCACCAACTCAAAGTCAAGGTAGTTTGGAGTCAAATTGTTACAATTATTTTTGCTTAATCATCTTTCTTGTCCTAAATATTTTTTAGGCACAAGGAAGATTCATAAGTCCACAAGTAGATCCAACATTCAATCTTGGAGCTTTGAAAGAGTCATTCATAATCGTGAAGTTTTTTCGCCACTCCCTTTTGCACATCCTTAATTGTAGTAATGTGCTCCTGGACAACAATCCATAATTGTGAAGTTTTTCCCCTACTTCCTTTTTCACATCCTTAATTGTAGTAATGCACTCTCGAACTACAAGTGCTTGTTCCTCTTTCTTTCAAGCAAAATGGTCTCTTATTGCATGGACAACTAGTAGTAACAAGGCTCACTTTATAGTAACAACACTTCAAATTCAATTGCATGCTTCCAATTGCCAAATTTGGAAGATAGGATAATTGAGTTGGGAGCAACTTGTTTTTCTCCACAAGCATACAAAATCTAGCAAACAAAGAACACTTCAAATTTTGTGATTGTATTTGCAACATAATCTTGCTTAGGTACTGACAATACACATTAAAACTTCCTCGTTCTAGTATTCCAATGATAACCTCAATAGTGTAACCCATGTAGGAAACTTGTTGATACCATAATTATTGGGATAAAGCTTGAAGACCAATTTTTAACTAAGGTCATTTTGGCTTAGAAATCTAAGACCTTCCAAAAGATTCCTTAACGAATCATCCAGATTGGAAAATCAAAATAAGAAAATTTATCCAGCATAATGACTGCCTTAGCCTAGCCTTTTAGATGTCATTTTCAAAGCTTCTATCTTCTAATAACATCAATGCTGGGATGATTGTCACATAATCTTCCACCAAGCGAGTTCAACAATAAGGGAGTCTTGGATAGAAATTTGTATCTCCCCTTCACTAAGGCTTGGGCAAGATTAACATAATCAAAATCACCATCAATGAGAAACTCATCTGTTATAAGCAACAAGCTCAAACCCATTAATAGAAGGGCATCTACCCTTACTAACGTTCCCATAAACCACATCATTGGCCTTACTGGTTTGCAAACAAGGACCACTTGTCTCTTTCAAAGCACTAATGTCCATCATAAAATGATAACTTTCTTTTGAAACCCGATAAGTTCTAGTAGAAGCAACAATAGGGGAACTTGTCACACTCATCTCCAAAGGGTTTTTGGGAGAAGAAAAATAGATAAATTTGACTTTGTAGAAGTGCAACACCCTACTAAAGAACCCTAGACAAAACTCCTATCATCTAGAACAAAGCAATATTTTTTTTAAAGATCAAATACATCTTGCTTTAACCATTATGATTTCATTTATACATTAAGATTGCGAAATTAAATGTATAGTTACGCATTATAATTACACTCATTACAAAGCACACGTGGAAGATAAATTACATTAAGAAAATATATAGTTTATGGGTTCCCTAATGTCGCTACTTGAGCAACACATTACTAACATATTTTACTAACTAGAAACATTTATGAAACACATTACAAGAATCAAACTTTATTAACTTTATTTCTTGGTTCATTTTAAGCACCAAATCTAAATGTTCCTCGGTTCTTTTCCATCAAAGTGATAACATCATAATCAAATATGATACCAACACCAGTCTATCCAACTTAACTATCATTTCATAATGCAATATAACATACACATCTTACGCTAAACACAATTACAATGTCATTTATCCTAATCTACAATAACAATGTACATCATTACAATTACATCATCATGATTACAATTACACCATTCTCCTCTAAGAAGTGCAAATTACATCATCATGTACAATAACACAATATTACATGAGATGATAAAATGTACAAAGAAAGATCTCTAGCAACATGAGCAAAGGCATTGGAATAATGATCCATCCACACATCATGAACAATCCACAAAACCTTGATGGCAGAAGATTACAACTACCCAAACATTTGGAACCTTGAGGCCCACCCCACCATGCTAAGGAGATAGTCACATGGTCCCACACACAAACAAGACAAGGCAAGAAACACGAATATGATAAAACCTCCAAGGCAGAAATGGAAGATTCCACAAAACAAGACAAATAATACTAGAGGCAAAGAAAAAATCTCATGGACGAGAATCTAGGATACATGTAGGAAGAGTCTCATCACATAGCCATCCCTCTTGGGTTATCCAGGGTTGGTCTCTCTAGACCTCGGCCCCCAAGTGATAACTCATGTAGAACTGAGCAATCCTTTTGTTAAGACAAGAAAGTTCGATCATGCCAGTCTATACAAACATCTTCTCCCACTCCCATCCTTAGCCTATACTAGCACTCAAGGCATGGGCGAGGAATCATAATTATCTTATTTAATGTGTCCCACAGTTCATTTATTAGGTTATCACTTAATTCCAACTCTTCAATGGGTTATCTTGGACTGGCCACTTTAGGGCCTCAACCCCCATTGAGAGCCACTCAACCCATAATACATCTAGGTTCACCATTCCTAATGCTCAACACAAGATAACATGAGCACAACCATATCATAGAGACATGAATCACATCATCAAGAAATAAAGAATCATATAAAATTGATAAAGGAACTTTCATAAAGCCTTTCCTCATAGGCAAGTCCTAAATCCAAAATAGGACACACAACCAAATTAATCTTTACATCACAATCAAATAAAACTTATGTATCATTAACTAATCTTTTAAATTCATATGGCTAATAAAATAGAGCATTCATAGGTTGCATAGCCTCTGGTACCCATTAGGACACCCTAAAGGTCAAAACCCTAGTTTGAGAGTCAAACTATGTAACTAGCTAGGAAAACAACAATTGATTAGGAAAACAATGCATTTGACAAGAATTCAATGCAATTGAAAGTATTTCAACACAATTACAAGCCTTTCAATGCAATTGGAAGTCTTTCAACGCAATTGCATGGTAATCTACAGACTATGCAACACAACTGATTGTCCTGGATAAATGTGCAAAAATGGGCATTAGTTGAGCCCTAGAAATGAAATCACATTGAGTCCCAATTGAGATCTCCTTGTTTTCTTTTTAGAAACTTGACCAATTCAAATCCTAGTGTTAGAAAAAAATCCAATAGAAGATTTCCCAAAATAAATTGGAAGAAAACTAGGAAAACACAATTTTTTTTTTTTATCAAAATGGACATACACTTTTAAATACTTCATGAAATGAATAGTAAAAATTCCACACCTAATTATAACATCAAAATCATTTCAATTTCCACACATAAAGTAAAATCAATGAGGGATTCAATCCCTACCTCGGGTCCCGTGGAGATCAATCCAAAGAATGAAGTTGGAATGAGGAGAATCCTCAATCTCCAATGAACAACAATTGAAACTTCACACACCCTCTAATAAACTCCAGAATCCAAAAGCCAATGAAATCCAATGCAAATCTCTCACTCACACAATGTAGAAAATCTCTCAAACAATCTCCTCTCCAAGATGAACTAAATCCATGAAGTTTCAATTAAAAACTCCATAATTTTTTCAGAATTTCCCTTCAAAATCTCTAGCCATTCCCCCAAAATGAAATCTCAAAATCAAATAGAAAGCCTTCCCAAAGGACATGTACGAGAATGTAACGAATTCCCACCAAAACACAAAACTAAATAAAGGTTATATTAAATAAAACATAACAATATTCTTTAAACGAAATACCCACCCAATTATAAATAAAAAACATATAATAATACAACATACACTTACAAGTATGCATACGTATTAATAATTATAATAATAATAATGCACACTATATGCAATATTTAATCTCATATTAAATGGGATAGTCATACAAGACTACACACACATATAAATATATATATCAAGACATTAATCATAAAAGAGAAATAACATTTAAAATATTAATTATGACAAAAGATTACCAAATAAAATGAAATAAGAAGATACAAATATCCTGGAACATGATGAAACCAATATAAAAGTACTCTTAATAATAATGAATCACCAAATACTAATAAACCACTGAGATCACACTCTCAAAGCAAATGATACACATGCCAGGTAGTCAGGATTTGTCACCATGACAATCTGACAAGCTATCTCAATATCATGATCGTTCCTTTACTTTGAACGATGACAAGGATAAGTTCAATTTGAGCCTTAATGCTATCTCCCTTCTACCACCATCGAGGAATGTAAAGGCACACTCAGACTTGTGAAGCCAAGTAGAATTGATGTCTGGTACTTGTATGATCACCTGCATGACAAGAACCATGCATGTGTCTACATATAGTATGTTAGATAACCTAACCAATGAAGAGAGACTCGAAAAATCATATGGGCCTCACAAATGAGTAATACAACATCCTCCCTCTTCATACAAACACATTCATAGAAAGATCAACATAACATGTACGTAAAGCATATCCATATCTTGATCATCTTAAATAACATATAATTATAAAAAATAAGTATAAAACATAATCATCATATAATCATAATAATAGCGAGAAACATAATAATGTTTCTGTCCATACCAATGCATCCATCAAAAGCATAAATCATCTAATGACATCACCACCAAGTCCTATTATATCAAAGCATAATTGGTAGTCCATTACACACACCAAAGTTCTGAAAGATCCTCAACACATAAGTAGAGATGGAAACACATGGAAGAGTATCACAAATCGCAAGCAATATACCTAACAACATCAACATATCTATCAAGTATGAGGCATCAGTAACATCATCAAGTATTAGAATATGAAGTCATTATGAATAATATTAGAGTAAAAAAGTTATTTAACTTATTTAATTTAATTAGATTGATTAATTAATTAAGTCACCTTTTTTCCTTTTTCACTTAAGCTAAATTTAGGAAGCTTTAGTTTGCATATAATAGTTTTTTTAATTTTATGCATGCATCCTTTAGGGTTTTTTTGATCTCCTTTATTAAGGATTGATCTTACTGTAATAATTGATTCTAATTAATTCAATTCTCATTTATTACTTCAATTCCAATTATTCATGCACTTTCTTGTTTGAGGATTTTCTCTTGTACGTGACAAGTCAGGTGATTATTAGGCTTGTGGAAATTCACCAATCTTGAATTCTAACATGGTATTAGAGCTCCAGACTTGACGCTTCCTATTCGTCAATTTTTATATTTTTCTTATAGGGAGTTTTTGTGCACCTTGGGGTAATTTGGATATCACATTAAGATCCAGAAGGTTCATGAACAATACGGGTTTGGGGGTAGCACAAAAATTTGGGAACTTTGGCGCAAAACAAAGGTCACCATTGCGCTCAGAAGGGCCAAGGACCCTTGAATTTATATAAAATTTGTTAATTTTGGAGAACGTGAAAATTTGAGCACATTTTTGGGGTTGCATGCTTTGCGAGACATATTTGTACCAGCACTGATGTCAGTGCCCAATCAACACTGTCATAAATTTTTTTGTATAGGTTTCTTCCAAAAAAAAAATCATGCATAATTTTTTTTGTATTAGTTTTGACTTTTTAATAAAGTTCAAAAAAAACTTTATTAATTTTCGGGTACGTCTGCATGTGCAAGCTCTCATGGCAGCAGGCCACGAGCTAAAATTTGACGACTATTAACCTGTCACAATTTGACCTTTTTGTCATGAAGAGAAACTGTTGGTTTTTTGCCCATAACGTTGTCATACGGTATCGAAATTGGGCAAACAAGATATCGTCAGAAATTTGATTCTGAGCCTGATCCAATGGTACAGGTTATTTTTCTTGATTGTTCTATTTTGGTGCATTTATTGCTAGTCAAAGTTAGACCTTGTTATTTTTCATTTTTGGTGGTGTAACTTTTGCATACAAACTTCATTTTTCACAAACGAATAGGCGTTGGAAAGGTGTTTCAACGTTCTTTCTAGATATGTAGTCAATTTGATCATATTTTTCACCAGGTACACAACGATCAATTATTAGTATTTTTTTCTTTATTGTACTTTTCAGCTTTCAAATATGTGTTAGGGTTTGGGTTCTTGTATTGTGGGGGGGGGGGGGGGATTTTTTNGGGGGGGGGGGTATTTTTTCTCTGGTTCGTATAGACGACCCTTCCTCTATTGAGAGGATTAATCCACACAATTATCACACCTGGAAGACACATATGACATGCCTTCTCATGTTGAGGGGGTTATGGCCCCATTTGGATGAGGTTCAGCCTCTGTTGAATCGCCTGTTTGAAGTCACACAATACCAAAATGGAATGGATGAGGCCATGGGGATGCTTTCCTGAACATTTCAGATAGTCTTTTATTTCACCTCGAGGGTTGCACTACACCTCGAGACATGTGGACCAAGTTTCATGATATTTTAGGCACCATCAATCAGTTTAGGGCACTTCAGATTGAGGTAGAGTTGACCTCTTTGGCACCTGAGTCTTTTTCATCTATTGAGGATTTCTTGATGAAATTCAAATCACTGCAATCATTGTTACATGGTTGTGGTAAGAATAAAACAAACACCAAGTGTATATACCAAATTATTTCTAAGCTTTGAGGTTCATTTCAAATATTTTATTCTACATTCTAATCCACCATGGATGCTTTGGGTCCATAATTTTCCATGCCTACCTTTGAGGTATTCTACAATTGGTTTTCACGTGAGTAGTCCAAGATCACACAGTTGGATTCTATTCCAGGTTCAAAGAACCAAATATTGGTAGCTCAAACATCTTTAGGGAAGTAGGAGCATAATCAAAAGCCATAGACCAGAGAGCCTAGGAAGAATTCCAATTCTCAGCACCCCTCTGGCCCACCTTCTCCTAAAGGGAAAATTCAAAGATAAAAAGGCCTAAGTGTGCTTATTGTAAAAATCCAAATCATGATGAGTCTTATTGCTATGAGAATAAGCTATATAGATATGCAAAACAAGTTTCAGATTTGACAACTCTTCTTATGAAGAGCAACATTGATATTCCTTCTTCTACTTCTCGCAAGTCTTCTTCATCATCATCATTCCAGATAATTGCACATGAAAGAGGAAAGAGTCATGCATTATGTGTAACCGCTAGTCCACACTCTTCTAGATGACTATTGGTTTCAGGTGCTTCACACCATATGACATCTTCTTAGGATTTATTATCTTTTTTTGAGGCTTTTCCTATCCCACACATTTTGATAGGGAAAAACATTGTTATGACTGTATGTGGGAAAGGTTCTATTAAGATTTATAACGGTTCATTCAATGATGTACTATGTGTTTCATCTTTGTCCTATAACCTTATCTCTATCTATCATATTGCTCACAATGGGACAAGGAAGACAATTGAGTTCACACAAGATTCAATGCATATTAGAGATAGTGAGACAACCAATATTGTTGCAACATGGACAATTGATATTCTTCCTCCTTGTAATATTGCTCTCATTTTGGTCCACCATCTTCACCGTCAGAGAATCACTCTCTTTCTTCGCGAGATCTTATTGAGGTGAAGTCAAGTCACTTGAACTTATGTGTTGTTCCTAAAAACCAGCGTTGTGACTTCTACACCTCCACCTCCTATTGAGTTTGCATATGTTCAACAAGATTCTTCTTCAGCTTTGCCTGACATTGTAGCTCCATGCATCGAGCCACATAGTGGATTTGTTGATGACATACCAGAGGACATTCATCTCCTCTTAGATGACAAATTCAACACATCTATTACCCCACCTTCATTGGAGATTCCATTACAAGATTCTCATGCGTTCTCCTTTGAGCATCATGCATGCCTTCCAATTCCACCTCACATTTAGGGGTTTCCTCTTCGTTGTCCATTGCCTTTGTTTCTTCTGCATTGGAGCCACGTTAGTTTAACCATCGACACAGGTGTTGTATCATTCTGGGGGGCTTTGGAGTCTCAATCCTCTCTCATGGAGGGGTTGGTTGTACTTATTGTCTTGAGAGAGTCTCTTGAGACATTTTCATTGTACCTTTTTTTTCCATCTCTTCTTGGTGAGGATTTTTTTTCCCCTCGGTTTTCTCCGTTTTTCTCTACTTTACAAAGATTTGGTTGTGATTGGGTACCTCATCAGACCTTGTTGTTGGGACCCAAGTTTTATTTCTTGCATGTAGTTGCATTCACGCACTTAGATTTTTAGCTACTCCCTAAGTTTATCTTAAGGGTGGATGTTAGAGTAAAAATATTATTTAACTTAATTAATTTAATCATATTGATTAATTAATTAAGTCACCTTTTTTATTTTTTTACTTAAGCTAAATTTTGGGAGTTTTAGTTTGCATTTAATAAATTTTGTATTTTATGCATGCATGCATTTGATAATTATTTTAATTCATTTTATGCATACTTTAGGGTTTTCTTCAGGGTTTTTGGATCTCCTTTATTAAGGATTGATCTCATTGTAATAATTCATTATGATTTTCTCCGTTCTAGTGATCATTTTTTGCTTACTGTATTATTCCCCACTGACTCTGTCTTTGAATTCCGTTTTGTTGTCTATTTACCCTTCTGTTTTCTTGACCGTTCGGTGAGTGATTGCTGTCATTGTCTTCTTCCGTTTATAGTTAGGTTGTGTTAACGGATTGCCTTATAATGTCTGAACGCCTTAGTTCGGTGGTGGGTATTAGTACTCGGGTTGATTTCTGTTCTTCCTGCTATGATCTACACATGGATTATTATCCGAGAAACAACATAATCTTTTTTGAGGTGGAAGAATGGGAACAACCTTTTTTTGGGTGCATTAAAGATGATATGTTGGCAATAATTTTCTTCTGTGAACGTCCTCACATTCGACGGGGTATCAAGAGAATCATCGGCCATGATATCCTATTCCCTTTTGGAAAATGCATCATATATCCTTCTCAGATCCTGTCGGTTTTTCTATCAAATGTCTGTGACCTTCTGCAATCCCCTTTTCATTTGGGTCTGATTGCTTCACGCTATGTGAAACCAGATTTACTTGGTGGGAATAAACTTGGTAGGGAATTGTAGAAGTATGATTTGTGGGGTGGTGCGGGTCTTATTGGTGGCCTCTTTCACCACCACTCGGCCCTCAACCATCATGGAGTGTACATGGTCCTTGAAATCATTAAAAAAGGTCTTGAGCGACAGTCCTTTAGGACTGTTAAAACAACCTTGCAATAGTTTAATAGCTCTCTCACCAAGGAATGTGTGACTGGTGTGCATCAGGTTGTGTTAGCCATCCTCGACCTCCTTGAGCCAGATCCCTCTCAATCTGTTTGGCCTGTTGCGGGTCCTTCACATGCTTTTGCATTGGCTTCTCAACCCATCCTAGACCTAAACCTGAATCTCAATTCAGGTGGTGATAATGCTCCTCTCGGTTTGGGGGGTGATACTACTCTTTTCTTTATGGAAGGTTAATGTTTTTTTTTGTCGCAGGGTTGCTTTGTTCTATTGTTTTTTGTCTACTACAGGCTTGTTGTCGTGCTGGACTATTGATGGGATTAAGCTCTCTGAGCATTCGACAGCCTTGGGATAATCCTTCTTTGATCATGGCTTATGTTATGTATATTTCTCATTTATGGTTCAGGTATTATGCCTATGAACTTTTGTAATATTTCAGGGCTTTTTGTAATGCCTTTGGGCCTATGTAATAGTTAGGATTAGGCTCTTGTAGAAGGGCTTATTCTCTCTCTAATTGTAAATAGCCTCCGGCTAGTTGGGGAACTTATAATGTCTAAATTCTCTTTTGTGTTTGAGCAATGATCGAAGTTTTTCTTTCTGGTTCTTTTCTCCGGGAGCTCTTTGAACCAGTTTTTAATAAAAAATATTAATAATATATCAAGTGGCATTGCCACCTTTTTTCAAAAAAATAAAATCATTATGATTAATTTAATTCTAATTTATTCCTTCAATTCCAATTTTTATGCACTTTCTTGTTTAAGGATTTTCTCTTGTATGCGTGTTGATGTTTTGAACCAGAATAACAGAGAAACAAAAGATTCTTAACACAAAACATGCAATAATAGATGACACAAAATTTAGCCTAGGAAAACCCTCCTACTCAAGGGAAAAACCCAACCACACCCAAAAAATGATCCTTTATTAAATTCTCAACACAAAATATAATGATCTCAAGCATATGATTGATAATTCTTATCAGTCAATCAATAAATGCCTTCTTCATAGTTTGAGTACACCTTCTATGATCACAATTTGAATACAAAACATATAATACTCTAAGAATATCATAGAATTCTATATACACATAAATATAACACAACTTTGAAGAAAAGTCCTAATACAATGAACTGTCCACACACCATCCTCTATCATGCTCACTGTAGAAGATATACGAAAGATGGGAAGACATAAATACATTGATTTATGTAACAACAAGAAGTGTTATCTTTCACGCCGGAGACCCTTGGTATATCACTCATAACATTCTACAAATGCTTTTCATATTCCAAACACTAGACTCTTCATCTGAAGTAGTGTGACTCTTCAAATTCGTAAGTAACATTCTTGGCTTGGAATATTCTTCACCTCTCCAAATGGTGACTCTCAATTTGATGCGAATGAATCTTCAATAATTAACATAACTGAAGAAGGATATCTTTCAACCAATGAGCATAGAAGCAACGATTCCAAGTAGAGAAACAACCATCGTAGCTAGAGATGATATATCCTGCAGATATAAAACATTAACACTCCCTCTTAGCAAAGGAGAAATCATTTGCATATTTTCATAACATGGAGTCTCTCAACATGACAAACGCAATGGCTACACCCATATGTTTCAACATCAAAACTTTATCATGGATTCTCGTAACGTGATATCATCATCTCAATATAAAATTCACCATGGTTAATCCAAGAGGGTGAAAGAACATAAAAATAAGTCATGGATTCTCTCACATGACATCCACCATGGATACTCTCAGAGGGTGGAACCACCATAGCTACTCCCAGATGGTGGAATAATGTCAATTCAAAATTCTTTCACAAAGGAGAATGGATTAACAAGGGATCACACCTCGAACTTCTCCCTCACAGAGAAGAACTCATTAACAAGGGATTTCACCTTGAACTTCTTCCTCACAGAGAAGAAATCATTACAAGGGATTTCACCTCGAACTTATCCCTCACAGAGAAGAACTCATTAACAAGGGATTGTACCTTGAACTTCTCCCACATAGAGAAGAACCCATTAACAAGGGATTGCACCTTGAACTTATCCCTCACGAAGAAGAAATCATTAACAAATTTTCATGATGACGTGCCTCTCTCTGAGACATATATCAACCTTTTCAACTCTTTGTCCAAGTTAGAATCCCTTTGAATCTGATATCAACCTTCTGAACTCCTCGTCCAAGGTTTCCTATGATGGATAGACAAAATCCCTTTGAATGGAGACTCCCTCTCAGCAGGGGAAACATTCTCACTACTTTGATTATCATAAAAAAATAGAGCTGATTCCAATATTGACCAAACAAGGAGCTTTAGCTATCACACTGCTACACAAGCTTGTTGATACTTAGCAAAAGGACTTGTCACTCTCCCTCTGCTCTTCAATCTCCCTCTAATTTTCATATCCTCATCTTAGAAGTAGCTAATCATAATGATAGGGATTCCGTTGATTATTACACATCATAAACCAATCATCATATTCTGGATCTTTACTTAGACCTTCTCTAATACCATGTTAATGTTTTGAACCAAGATAGAAGAGAAACAAAAGATTCTTAACAAAAATAGGCAAGAATAGATGACACAAAATTTATCCTGGGAAAACCCTCCTACTCGAGGGAAAAACCAAACCACACCCAAAAAATGATCCTTCATTAAATGCTGAACACAAAATACAATGATCTCAAGCATACGATTGATAACTCTTATCAGTCAATAAATAAATGCCTTCTTCATAGTTTGAGTACACCTGCTATGATCACAGTTTAAATACAAAACATATAATACTCTAAGCATCTCACAGAATGCTACATACAAAGAGATATAACACAACTCTGAAGAAAAGTCCCAATACAATGGACTGTCCACACACCGTCCTCTATCATGCTCACTGTAGAAGATACATGATATATATATATATATAAAATTTTCGTAACAATATGAAGTGTTATCTTTCACGTGGGAGACTTTTGGTATATCACTTGGAAGATTCTACAAATGCTTTTCATATTCCAAACGCTAGACTCTTCATATGAACTCGTGTGACTCTTCAAATTTGTAACTGGTATTCTTGGCTCAGGAGAATCTTCACCTCTCCAAAAGGTAACTCTACATTTGACGCAAATGGCTTCAATAATTAACATAACTGAAGAAGGATATATTTCTACCAACGAGCATAAAAGAAACCATCGCAGGTAGAGAAAAAACCATCGTAGGTAGAGATGATTTATCCTGCAACTATAAAACATTACCACATGGTAGGTTATTTGCATGCGCATGATTATTGGGCTGGTGGGAATTCACCAATCTTGAATTATAACAAATAAGCTACCAAAAAAGATTAGTTAAGTACCTTTACATATATTACCAAATGCAATATTACACTCATATATGCAGAAAGGAAAACCTAAAAGATTCTTACAACATCTGACATACTTAGCCCAATAATATCTAGATATTACCTACTTTATTGAGTTAAGTATGCAAAGGTATTACATATTCCCCCCTTAAGATTTGACTTATTCCTGTAAGTCAAAAATGCTATGATGGAAACACATCACACATTAGTCCTAAACATGATTTAAACAATATCATAGACATATTGGTCCTAGAAATCATGCATTGATATAGAATAAAAATAACCTTCATAATAGTTGTTAAGCTAAAAAAATACATAAATATATCCCCACAAAATCACTTTCTTACTTGCTAGTATAATATTTAATTTTTATTCAAAAAAACATTTATGAAGAGTTTTTTTAAAAAGAAATCAAAACCTATGCATTCTAATATAAACAAATATTTAGAATAATTCCCCATGTAAACAATCAACCAACCACACACTTAGGACCAAATTTAATTTCTCAAAGGCATCATTATCTTACGTTTTAACTAATTAAGAAATAACGAATACACCAATCCACTCAATTTCACTACAAAATACCATCATTTCATTAGCCTGTAAGCAAGATAGGTAAGTTGAATCACTTAATTTTCTTAAGAATATCCAAATTTTTAGACATTACATCATTTCTAAGAGATATTCATTTATGATAAAATTTCCATATCTTTAATTTCGACAAATAACAAACAAAACTCATGAAGTGTGATGATTTTTTTATTAACAATTCATGACGATCCATTGTATCTCTAATATGAAACAAAGAACATAACATACATACATACATACATACATACATATGAATATGGATATGGATATGCATATACATATACATATACATATACATATACATATACATATACATATACATATACATATACATATACATATACATATACATATTGTTGGAAGTACAAGAATGGGAATGCAAGATACTGAGAGGGGGGGGGGGGGGGGNGGGTGAATCAGATCTTCAAACTAAACCACTTAAAACAAATTTATCCACATTCATACATATATGAATTTAACCTAACATCATACAACATCCATAACATCAAATATGTAACTCACAACACAAAATTTTGGTAACCCAGAAACCCAAATAGGTAAAACTGGGGTGGGGATGATACCCACAAGATCTTCACCACTGCAAAAATAAAGTGTGCCTGTTAGGGCTACAAAAGTTTGATTACAATATGCAATCTACCTGGTTAAAGGTCTGTTTTGTTAAGAACTACAGATCATTACAATCTACCTTGTTAAAGCATTTCAACTTACAGTAAAGTAAGCACTCGGCTAAGAGATTTGAAATGGTCTGCTAAAACCACTCTGTTAAGAGATTTAACCTGATACACCCATTAGAATGTTCCAAGTAGTGATCCTCCGTTATGCACTCAGATGCTGATGATAGATATTCTCTTTTCAATAACCTCTTTGATCTCTTAATCTGATATGTCTTCTCTATGCTTTTCACTGCTCTATCATTCTGCTTGATCTAGGCTTCATCTCAAAATGACTTACTGTTCATCTCTTATGAACATACAAACCTTCTTTGTATATCTCTTGCTCTCTACACTTTTATTAGGGTTAAAATCCATCTTATTATATCTTTTTGGATCTAGCAGCGAGATCTAGATCTGATGTTTATACCTCCAATGCATTTTGATTTCCTAATTTTCTCCATGCCATGCATAGTATAAAAAAATTAAATGCGAAATTAACTCAGTAGACAAATATTAAATGCGTACAAATGTCGGCTTAGATCTCATACAAGTCAGCCTTAACTGATTACATCAAAGTTTGAATTAATCCTGACATGTATGCAAAAACTATTTTGTTCAGCGCAACACATCTCTGACGCTCGACACTTAATATTCTACTCGGCTCGGCATGATGTAACTCGACAACCTAAAACTTGCTCGGCAATGTTGCGTGGCCTTGAATGTTTAGCTCAGCCACAGTGATAACCAACTAAAACTACCTAAGTAAATGACAAGTGTGGGTCACTAATCATCAATAGAACTTAGGGATTAACACATATATGTTGGCATAACTGATGCATAATGAAGTTGGGTATGTTATTATGTTGAACTGATGATAGGTTTCTTAGTTATGATGTTATCATTGATGTCAACTTAGTGTTTGTTGGTTGATAGTGTGCTTGTTATGTTGATGTATGTTCAAGAGGATGAATCAAGAGTTGTGGTAAGAGTTGGTGTGCACCATCGTACAGGAAGATTCAATGATGTCTCTATATGCTATTTCTATGATCGCATCAGTTGATCTTATGAATGGTGCGAGTTATGATTGATTGAAGGTTGAAAGGTTATTAGGAAGAAAAAGATGTAGCACATAAGGAATGGTTTGATAATTGTGTCAAATAGGTTTAGACTTAGATGTTGTGGCCATGATATGTTTATCTAGACTATGTAATGAGGTTATGGTTGCGATCACATCATTATTTGACGATCAGAAGGAAAATTTTCAAGTGGAAGAAGGTTGTTCAACAAAGAGTTAAAGGTGTTCTTTAGAATAGTCAGTCATATCCTTGACCGGTGATGATGCACTGTGTTGCAGTACGTAATGATGTTTTCTAGGGATTGTAGTGATGTTGCTGAATGATAAAGATTAACGAGTTGACATGTTTATGATGGTTTATGACAGATTTCTTGGAGGTTGTTCAAGAACATTGGAAAGAGTTTTGTGGTTTGAATTTTCGTTGTCAAATCGATGTGCGATGAATTTGAAGGCCAACCTGAGTTTGTTAGAGAGTGTTCTAGATTTTTAACACATTTTAGGGTTTTCTCATTGATCAGAAAATATTGTAAATCAATTTGTAATGCAGTTAATTTCCCTACTATATTTGTATTGTATAAATATGTAAAATGATGAAATGTACAAGTGTATATCATGGATACAGAGATGCGATCGAGACAAGACAAAAGAGAGAATATTGTCTACATGTGTAGCAGATATTGAGCTTGAACTAGATCTGTATTAGCAGAGGAGAAGGGCTATTTTCTCAGATCATTTACTTGTTGATTCCTAATAACTTCATCAAGCTAAATCCCTTAACTGAGAGTAGATCCTAACAGGTCTGAATTGTAAATCCTTTAAGTAGGTTAGTCTTTAATTAGGGTTTGAAATCCTATAATCAGGTTACTCCTAACAGGGTAAAGCTCCTAACATGACTAGAGGTAAATCCCTTGACCGAGTGACTCCTAACAGGGCCTTTCTCTTAACCGGGTATTTTTTAAAGCTTTTAACAAGGCTAAGCTCTTAACCGAGCATACTTCAAAAGTGTGCATATTTGAGTGGGTGCCATCCCCACACATGGTTTTTCCCAGTTGGGTTTCACGAGAAATATGTTTTTGTTATTGTGTTGCATGATTATGGATGATTATTCTTGTTGTTTAGTTTTTTCATGTAATGAATGTTTATTGATGCAAGTGGTTGAATGGTTGATGAAAAGTTAGATTTGGTTGATTACTGATTCAACCCCCCTCTCAGTAATCCTGGATCTCTTAATAATAAAAATTGGTATCAGAGCCTAGGTCCTCTTTGTGGTAAGCCTAACAGCTTGAGGAAAATATCCAATGACGAGGGAGGAACTTCCAAAGTTCTCTAAGGACAAATACCTGGTATGTTGTGACAGAATGAAGTTATACCTAAAAGGTATGGGTCCTCAATATTGGTTGCATGTCACAAACACATATATCACCCCTACTAGTACTCTCACTACAGATGAACTGAAGGAAAAACAAGAGGATAATCAAGCACATGAATCCATTGTAAGTACCCTATTTGACATTTAATATGTTGATGTTCGTGAACTAGAGATTGCCTATGATGTCTGGGAAAAGTTGACACATCTCTATAGAGGAGATATTCATGTGAAGAAAGCTAAGGAAGACACCCTTAGAGGAAAATATTATGACATGAAGATGGTAGAAGGAGAGAATATTGCACAATATGACCTAAGAATAAAAAAAGTTATTGGTGCTATTAGAGGTGCTAGTGGAACTATTGAGGAAGATAGTGTGGTAAGTAAAATGTTGAGAACTCTAATAACTTTTTATGCCATTAGAGTGTCTATTATAAATGAGCTGAGAACATTTGATAATAATAATATAGATGGACTGATCGGTAAGCTTACTGCATTTGAGTTGAATAACTTTGACAACAATATTCCAAGAGTTGAAGCTACTTTCAAGGCATCAATGTCTAATATATCGGTAAGGAAATTGAAGGAAATAAGTCATGGTTATGATCATTTGTAAAGTTATGCTAGGGAACTTTAAGCTATCTTGGAACAAGAAAGGAAGCAAGGATAGCTTGAATCTCTAATAGCAAAGAGACTGCCTAGAGGGATTGGTAAGTACAAAGGTAAACTTACACTGAAATTTTTATCATGTAATTAGATTGGAAATATTTCTTCTAGATGTCCTAATGGTGATCAAAAGGATAAGTTTAGAAGGTTTAAAGGAAAAGAGAAGAAAAAATGCTTTGTTGTAGTGGATGAAGGTGTTACTGATGAAGAATCAAGAGATAATTAAGAAGAGGAGTTTGTATTTGTTGTAGTCAAAGAAGATCCATCAAAAGGATAAAATGCATTGGTTTCTCACATAAGAAAGAATGATGAATGGAGTATAGATAGTGGGTTCTCACATCACATAACCGGTGATAAGGGTAAGTTCATTAACTTGATGAGTTTGATGGTGGTATGGTAAGGTTTTGCAATAGTACACCTTGTTTGGTTAAAGGTAAAGGCACTATTTATTTGAATGGAAAGAGAAATACTGATGATATCTATTATGTGGATGGTCTAACACATAATCTGTTGAGTGTGGGCCATTTGAATGATGAAGGTTACAAAATGGAATTCAAAGGAGGCGTATGTAGAATTATTGGAATCTCAGGTGATGAGATTACTACCGGTAGACAGAATAGAGTCAATTTATTCCACTTGAATACTAGAATTAATAGTTGTTTGGTTGCAAAGGTTGAAGATAGTAGGCTATGACATATAAGGTTTTTTCATGTGAAATTTGATAGTTTGATCAAAGTAAGTAAGACTAATGTAGTTCAGGGATTGCCTCAATTCGTCAAACCAGACAACCTGGTGTGTAAACAATGGCAGTTGGGTAAGTTAACTAGTTATCCTTTCAAGAGCAAGAATTTTTCATCTGAAAGTATACTTAATTTGGTGCATAATGATCTCTTTGGGCCTATGAGACATAAGAGTTGTATAGGTGAAATATATTTCACAATGTTTACTGATGAATATTCTAGAATGATGTGGGTGAATTTCTTGAAGGATACATCTGATGCATTCTAGAAATTCAAAGCATTCAGGGCACTGGTTGAGAAAGAATCTGGTAAGAGTTTAAAATGCTTAAGGTCTGATAGAGGAGGTGAGTTTACTTATGTAGAATTTGTTAAATATTGTGAAGATAATGGAATCAAGAGTCAAATGTTTGTACCAAGAACTCCACAAAAAAATTGTGTTGCGGAAAGAAGAAACATAACCATAGTGGATGCTACAAGGACTATGCCGATTTAAGGTGATGTACCAAAGATTTATTGGAGAGAAGCAATCAGTACTACTGTTTAGATGCTGAACTAGGTGCAAGTAAAGAAAGGAACAGATAAAATTCCCTATGAGCTATGATATGGTCACTCACCTAATGTTAAGTATTTCAAATTTTTTTGTAGTAGATGTTACATCAAGAGGGATGATGCCACTAGCAAGTTTGATCCTAGAAGTGATGAAGGCATCTTTTTGGGTTATTCTACTAAAAACAAAGCATACAAGTGTTTCAATAAAATAAGTAACAAGATGATTGAAAGTGAAAATGTAAAGGTAGATGAATGCCTTGAGAAATCTAGTGATTCAAGTAAGAAAATGGATGAGAATGATCAAGAGATTGTGTACATTGAACCAGAAGTGCATGGACAACACATCAAAATAATGTGAGAGAAGTGATTCAATCGGTAGAAGAAGAAGCTCCAAGACCTAAAACGGTGATACCTAGGTATGTAAAGTTGAGCCACTCTGATGATCAGATTATAGGAGACAAGAATGCATGTATTCTAACTAGATTGAAGCTTAGAGAAAATATTTGTTTGATTTCTAAGTATGAGACAAAAATAGTGAAGGAAGAAATCAAGGATGATGATTGGGTAAGAGCCACAAAGGAAGAACTGGATAAAATAGAGCATAATGATACATGGGCACTTGTTCCTAGACCTGACGATAAAAATGTGATCGGTACCAAGTGGGTTTTCAGGAATAAACTGAATGAAGATGAATATGTGATCATAAAAAAGGCGAGGCTTGTATGCAAGGGATATGCACAAGAAGAAGGACTAGACTATGGAGAGAATTTTTCTCCAGTAGCAATACTTGAAGTGGTAAGAATTCTACTTGCTTATGCTGCTTACAAGAAGCTCAAAGTATTTCAAATGGATGTCAAGTAAGCCTTCTTGAATGTAATTATTAAAGAAGAGGTTTACATAGAACAAATGGATGGTTTTTCATTGACAAAGGATAAGGACATGGTATGCAAGCTACAAAAGGCATTGCATGGATTTAAACAAGCTCCAAGGGCATGTTATGAAAGGTTACATTACTATCTTATTCAAATTACTTTTAATAGAACAAGTGATAATAGTAATGTGTACCTAAAAGTTAAAGGAGATAATTTATTGTTAGTTGAAGTTTTTATTGATGACATAGTCTTTGGAGGTAATGGTGAGATGACTTTGGATTTTGCTGAATAAATGAAGAAGGAATTTGAGATGTCAATGATTGGGGAGATCAAATTATTTATTGGATATCATGTTTACTATTAGAGATCAAAGTAAACTAGTTGGAACTCCCATGGTAACTGGATGTAAATTATCTAAGGATGGTGAATCTGATGTAGTTGATCCTACTTTGTACAGATCTATGATCGATAAGCTACAATATGTTATTCATAGAAGACCATATATTTCTCAAGCAGTTGGCCTAGTGGCCAGATTTCAATCAAATCCTAAGGAATATAATATGGTTGCATTCAAGAGGATATTTATATATCTGAAATGGACAGTTGACTATGTTTTGTGGTATGCTCATGATGACAATTTTTCTTTAAGTGTATTACTGATGCTGATTGTGAAGGAAATTTTGATGATAGAAAGAGCACAAGTGGTGGTGTATTCTATTTCGGTGGTAGGCTTGTGTATTGGACAAGCAAGAAGAATAAATGTATCTCACAATCCACAAGAGAGGCAAAATATGTAGAATTAATTATAAATTGCACATAGATTGCATGGATAAAGAAGATGCTTGAAGGCATCAAAGAAAAGGTGACTAAACTGGTAACTATCTTTTGTGATAACATAAGTGAAACCTATGGTGCAGTCTAAAAATAATCATATTGCAATTAAGTATCATTTAATGAGAGAGAAAGTGCATGAAAAAGAGGTGAAGTTGGAATATGTTCCAACAAAGGAGTAGATAGCATATATATTCACTAAGCCACTACCTAAGGATACTTTTGAGTACCTCAGAGGTAAGCTATGGGTGATGCCCCTACATAAACATAACTAATATGCTGTAGGTGCATCAATCCAGTAAATTTATTGCCATATCTTTCATTGTGGATTGATGTTAAGGGGACCAATCCTTAGGGGGAGCAGTCAGAAGGAGAAAAAGACAGTTGTAGTAGTTGAAGGCTTGGGACTATTGCATCTTTTGCATTGTTGTCAAAGGGGGAAATGAACAAGAGAAGAATCTAAGAAGAACCTGAGATTAGGAACACAGAACAAATAAATTATATCAGCTAAGGGAGAGAAGTGTTTGATATCTAGTTGCTCTAGATGATTGCCTGGTAATGTTGGTGTTGCCATCAATGCCAAAGGGGAGATTGTTAGCATAACTCATGCAAAATGAAGTTGAGTATGTTATGATTTTGAACTAATGATAGGTTTCTCAGTTATGATGTTTTCATTGATGTCCTCTTAGTTATTGTTTGTTGACAATGTGTCTATTATGATGATGTATGTTCAAGAGGATGAATTGAGAGCTCTGGTAAGAGTTTATGTGTGCGATTATACATGAATATTCAATGATTTATCTAGATGCTATTTATATGACCACACAGGTTGATCTTATGAATGGTGCGAGTTATGATTAATTCAAGGTTGATAGGTTAATAGGAAGAACATGATGTAGCACAGAAGGACTAATTTGATAATTGTATCAAATAGGTTTAGAATCAGATGTTGTGGTCATGTTATATTTATTTGGACTATGTTATGAGGTTATGGTTGTGACCGCATCATGAATTCATGATCGAAAGGAAAAGTTTCAAGTGACAAAGGTTGTTCAACAGAGATTTAAAGGTGTTATTTAGAATAGTCATTTAGATCCTTGACCGGTGATGATGTACCGTGTTACAGTAAGTAATGATGTGTTCTAGGGATCATGGTGATGTTGCTGATCAATAAGGATTGATGAGTTGGCATGTTTATGATTGAATTTATTGGAGGTTGTGCAAGAACATTAGAAAGTGTTTTGTGGGTTTAATTTTCTTTGTCAAATCAATGTGCGATGAATTTGAAGGCCAACCTAAGTTTGTTAGAGAGTGTTCTAGATCATTAAAATGTTTTAGGATTTTATCACTGAGCGGGAAAAATTATAAATTGTTTTTTCAGGTGGTTAATTGCACTAATGTACTTGTATTGTATAAATATGTAAAATGATGAAATGTAAAAGTGTAGATCATGGATATAGAGTTGTGATCGAGAGAAGATAAAAGAGAGAATATTGTCTGCATGTGTAGCAGAGATTGAGCTTGAACTGGATCTATATTAGCAAATGAGAATTGCTATTTTCTCAGATCATTTACTTGTTGATTCCTAACAGCTTCATCAAGATAAATCCCTTAACCAAGTAGATCCTAACAGGTTTGAATTGTAAATCCTTTAACATGGTGACTCTTTAATTAGGGTTTGAAATCCTTTAATCAGATTACTCCTAACAAGGTAAAGCTCCTAACAAGGCTAGAGGTAAATCCCTTGAACTGGTGACTCCTAATAGGGTCTTGCGCTTAACCAGGAATTTTGTAAAGATTTTAATAGTGCTAAGATTTTAGCCAGGCGTACTTCAAAAGAGTGCAGATTTTAGTGGTGCCATCTGGACACGTGGTTTTCCAAGTTGGGTTTTTTTAGGATTAGGCAATACTGAGGGGGGGGGGGGGGGAACTAGNTTAGGATTAGGCAATACTGAGGGGGGGGGGGGGTGAACTAGTAGTATAGTGTTGCAAAGTTGACACTCAGGGTTTATATGACTAATTTTTTGTTTTCATTATGGCAACAAAGTCATATGAAGTTTTGACAAGTAAACTTTGAAGATAAAATTGGCTAAGTATAGAAAACAGAACATAACAGAGATATACAGTTGATCAGTGCACCAGTGCACTTGCGTATGATCGAGAAAGACTATGCACCTCCATACTTAAGCTTTATGATATGTTATTAATCTTTGTCTATACATGCATGGTATGGTATGACAGTACAAAGAAGTTACAACAAGTTCAAGTGCCACTAACAGTTCAAAAAATAGAGTATGAAGCCGACCTCAGATTTTGGATTAGTGCATAATATTTTATTTTGTAATGGCCATGCGCCTATTGTAATATGTTTGTAATTATGTCTTTAACACTCATGTAAAAATGCTTAAGCAAATTCATTTGGAAGTGTTGTGAATGTTGTTTTAGGGCCAACTAAGGTCTTGTTTTTGGTCGCGTCTATTCAGGCATGTATCTATACTTGACATGAAATTTTGTATTAAGGGAGTGAGTGAAAAATATATAGAGAATATATCTAGAAGATCAATATGATCAAATCATTATAAATTAGAAGTCTTCAAGATATTAAAGCATCAGCACATAAAAGGAACTGATCAGAAAATAGTGTCAATACAACAGTTTATCTTTTGATATAGTGTATATCTATTATCTGAAGGTTGTAGCCTTCATCCTATTGGGCAGTGAGCTCTGGCAGTGATCCATTCACCTTTAACAGGGTTTTGTAAAGACTCCTAATAGGTTAATTGTACTTGCATTGTAAAGACTACTCTTAACAGGGCAAAGGAAATCTAACAAGTTCATAAGACTAGTACAATCATTTGTGGGTACTAATTCCCACTGGGGTTTTCCTCTGATCAAGGTTTCCCCTTAATCATATCTTGTGTTATGTGTTATTGTGTTATGCTTCATTTGTTATCTATTTGATTTAAGTTTCAAGCTGCTGAAACAAAGAATAAGTAGACAAACACTGATTTAGCCCCCTCTCAGTGTTTCTAACATATAGTACTTTAATTCCAAAATTAATAGATTCAAACTTAACCATGCAATTACTGAAATAAAGATAACATGCACATAAAGTAAACAACTCATAACACCATGATTTGTTAACAAGGAAACCCTGGCCAAGGGAAAACCTCGGTGGGGATGATACCCACAAATAATACACTAAGAGTATAATGTCCCTATTAGGAGACCTAGACATGTTAGGAGTTGAGTATTACATTTAGTAAAAATCCTTATCAAAGGATAGAAACCTTGTTAGGAGTAATACAAGGATCGCACTTCTCTTATAATCCAAAACTGTCTATATAATGATTTTTCATAAAAGATTAATTGTACAAGCATCTTCTATGCTTAAGTATTTCCAGTAAAAGCTCACCACATCATCTAAATTATTATGACATCCCAGTGCATCCACATATATAATATACATCCTCACATCAATGGAAAAAATGACGAGAGAGGCTTTGAGCGGGAAAGGATTTTCAAATTTCAATGGGGTTCCTGCCAGGAATGGAGTTATGGTTGTGAGAAATGATCCTAGTTTTGGGTTGGTGATAGACATGGTGAACACAGTCAATCCTTTGGTGGGTTCTCCAGTACCTATTTTGAATCCGGCCCCGCAGGTGTCAGGATCTGTTCAGTGCGGCAAGGAGAATCAACCTCCCTTCTAGGTTGTGACAGTATGTGCATTGCCTATGTTGTATGTTGCTAAAATTCCTTCTATGGTTTTATCTTTTCCTTTGGACCACTGTCAGAAAGAGTGAATATTTCAGAGGTCGGGCCTAGCACAGTTCTGGGTAAAAGAGCCCTAAGGACCCACTAGTGGGGTCCCCTGATGCGAAAAGCGATGGTTTTTTTGAGGTCAACACCTCTTCTTCCAAAAAATGGTTAGAAATCTTGGGTGCTAAACAAGTGGGAAATCATTCTCCTATTGTTGGAACTGTGATGGCTGGCTTTGTGGATGGAGAAGTAGCCATTTTTTTCCTGATTCTCTTGTAGATCTCTCTGTCTCTGCTATGGAGTTTACCTTGTTCAGTAAGTTCCTTGGCCCTCATCCTAACATTGAACTGGTTAGATCTTTTGCTAGGAAAAAATGGGCTTTGAAGGGTCAGGTTGACATAGCTGCATTATCTAAGGGGTTTTTATCCTTCGCCTTTTGTAAAAAAGAAGACCAGGACTCTGTCTTGTGTGGAGGGCCATGGATGTTCATAAGAACAACTGTTTCTTTCGGTAAGTGGACTCCCAACTAGGATTATACTGATAATTTTTTCAATGTGATGCCGGTCTGGGTTAGATTTCCACGTTTTCCATCCAAGTTCTGGAATGAGGAAGTCTTTAAAGGCTTTGCATCCTCTTTTGATGGAGAGCTGCTCTTGGTTGACCCCATGACTAAAGCTAAGTCTCGTTTGGTTTTTGCAAGAATCTATGTTAATATTTTCCAGTTTGATAATCTCCCTTCGGTTATTAACATAAATTCCAAGATGGGTATCTGTAAGAAAGAAGTGGAATTTCAATCCCTCCCTTTTGCCTTCTTTGTATGTCATAAAATGGGTCATTGGGAAAAGAATTGTCTGAAGAAAGTTTGAAAGGACTCCAAAAGTGTGGTCCCCGATCCTATTCCACCTAAGGAGAACAAACTAATTTGGAAGGAGAAGAAGACTCTGGTCTTAACTGAAGGAGAGAATATTAACAAGGTTGATCTGGAAGGATGTCTTGGTGACATGATAGATTCAAATGGGATTCTAAACTTGGAAGAAGGAGAAATAATAGAATCTTGTTGGCTTGCCTTCTGCACCCCAATTTGAAATTTTTAAAGTCGAGTCTTCCTAGAAGTTGTCTCCTAATTCTCCTCAATTTAGCACTAATTTTTTCTGAGAATACTCTTGCAAAGTCATGTTTTGTAAAGATAATGTTCAAAATAAATCTTGAATCAGTGAATCGAAAGACACAAGTTCAGTTTGTTGAACCACTTTGAAAAGAGTTATAAGTGGTTCAAAGTGGTTCAAACAGGTTCAGAGTGGAGTTTCAGTGATTCAATTATCGAGATTGAAGGATCATTTCAGTGACTCAATCCGGTACAATTAGTTTAGACCCAATATTCAGATCCATAGTTCAGGGAGCATCATTCAAGTTTAGAATCAGAGGTTCAGTTTTATTATTCAATGTTCAAAGTATGAAATGAAGATTCATCATTTCAAGAATATGGCTTCAATCTCGGCATGAAGGCTCACTAGTTGTCAATGCATGAAGTTCAGTTTCAAGTTTGTGATTCTCAGTTCAGATTTAAGTTATCAAATCAAGCTAAGAGATCTTCAATTGCAAATTTCATTCAGAATTAAAGAGGCCTAAGTTCAAAATTTTATTTGAGTGCATGATTGCCCAAAAAATCTCATAGAAGCCAACGAGGTGGCAAGCTCACAATTTTGAATCTGTGAGGTGGATAGTCCACGTGGCTATGACAATGATTCATATGAATTAGTGCAAGTTGCTTGATGAACTGCCAGATATTCAAATCCTTCTCAAGCATAATGGTGGGATCGATATGGGAGAGGTCGAACAAAATAGGTGCTAAACATTTGACAGAATTTCCTATGGGTACAACAATTAATGAGATAGGTGTCTCCTCATTCTAATATTTGTAGTCATAAATTGGTATAAGCCTAGCGACGCTTTATACTCCCAAGAATAGTCGGCCAAGGCAGCTGATATGTGTAAAGTTTTTGTTTGACACATGTTAGTTGCAACTCGAGTGTCATAGTTTCCTGGTAACAACAAAGACACAACTATTGGTGACTCAAAAATTGTGTTGAGAATGATCACAGTCAGAAGCTTGAAGAAACAGGTGGGCTCTAAACTATTTGATAAAATGATTACATTTGCAACCGACACCCTATTAGTACAAGGATCTTAGGATATGGTACAAGTCGTGGAACCAGTCTCCAAGATAGTTGGTGAGGGTTTCCTCAACATCCTGAGTGCACATCTGAACAATGATCAGGTCCTAAATACTTTCAGTTCATACCAAGTTTGGCAAGGAAGGGTGTGTGGAATTTTTTTTGATTAAATGTTGACAGTCACATCGCAATGAAAGTATAACTTCTAAAGAGGGATACAGAAACCCCAAATCTCATGACTGAGACCGACTAGAGATAGAAAGAGGTAAAAACATAGTCTCTCTCTAGAAGCCACATCTCCAATCATCTGCAATAGCAAGCCTTGGAGAACCATCGAATAACAAATCATGAAGAGAAACCATGAAATTGATACAAATAGAAGTGTCCAAGTGCAAATTATATATAAAGGAAAAAGACCAAGTTTGATTCCTATGTATATTGTTCTTGAGGGACCGAATTGCAGAATGAGGGGTATGAGCATAACTGAACCACGCGAACATTGAGAGTTGATAGAACAATAGGGTGTTGCAGAGAGATCATGGCTATGATTAGTGTCTTGATCATGAATATTGGACCATGGTTTGACATTACCTATGAATTTGGAGATAATAGAGGAGTCCTGCAACTGAGATTAAAACATTTCCCATGCACATGATGTTATGCTAAATATCTTCAGTATATAATATAGATATCAAATCCAAGTAAGAGAGGTGCTCTGTTAAGGCCTGATAATTGCCAGAAAGACCAAATTTAGATGTTCAAGGTCTCAATTTTTGGTGAAGCTTCATAAGACGATGGTGATTGAGGAGTCAATGTGCAAATTTAGCCAATTTTTTGGTGTAATCAGGCATCTTGAATAAGCATCAAGCCTTTGTGTGGAAGTAAATCGATCACAATGCATATAGACAAAGCCATGTAGATGTTTCATAGTGGATTTATAGTTTAAGAAATCAGACACTTACAATTTGAAGATATATGAAGGAGCCGATACTGAGCTTATTCTTAAAGATTCTACAGTTCCAATCAATATTTTATGGTGACTCAGCGTGAAATTAGCAAGTGATGGGTTAAAACAGTGTTAAGGAGACATCCCCATGTTTGAAAGGCGAAATGAATATAAATCATGAATGCACAGATTACCAAAATCCTCTAACTCTTGCATGAACGACATGATTAAACCCAAGTTCCTATTTGGATGCCAAGGAGTAAGGAGGAATACAAGGGATCGAGTGCCACATGTTTGACAGGATGCTCGTTTTATCTGACAGATGCAATTTTGAGGTATTGAGAAGAGTACCCCCAAATTGGTCTAAGAGAGCTGATCATTTAGTCTATAGGTGTCTTTAGATAGGAATGACAGATGTCTATAGTTTCTAGGTGTTGCTGAAGAATCACAAGTGGAAGAATTCTTGACACATTACACAAGATTGGTGAATTTAAGAAGAGAAGTCCACATGTCAAAACATCTTGGCCAATGGTTTATGAGATTGGGTCACATTTAATATGTAAAAGGGAAATAATAAGAATTGTATTAATGTTTAGCCTTACAAAAATAAACATTACCTAGATACCACCACAAGAATTGGTTTTCATAACTGAAAAAGAAATGTTCGTAAGGAAGATAAAGAGGCCAACAAAAAAGAGGCGGGGGGTTCAACTTTTTCTGAGGGAGTCTGTGTGCTGCCAGAGAAAGGGAAAATAGATTTTATGATTGTAACAGGGGATAGGGGAATTAGATTAATATTCTTTATTTCAATTGTATTTGCAGGGATAGTTCAATCTTCTGGTTTTCTATTATGCGTTTATAATAAAAATAGGTTGTGTTTATCAGATCTTGTGGTCTGAGGATGTAATTCTTGGATTGGAATGAATCATGCGGTAATTCCTTTCATATTTTAGATGCAGTCTTGCGTTGTCATTTATGGTTTATAGAATAGAATGTTATTCCCTCTCATTTCCCTCTGTGATTTTGAAAGGTTAAGAAAGCAAGTCTTGTGGCTTCCTGCCTTCTTTCCATCCTGTTTAAGTTATCAAGTCTTATAAACACATTCATTTCATGTTTATGGATGAATGTCAAGAAGCCTTTTGTATCTTCAGGTTAAAGACACTTTTTTTATCTAATTCATTGAATATATTTTTATGTGGAAGCTGTATCTCTTAATTCAGAGGAGGGTTATCAACTAATGATAACTCATCCAACTGTTGGTGGAATTTGTGCCTTCATCCAAGTATATTGAGTCTTTATTTACATTTATTTCCGAAGGACAAATCTGTTCACCAACAGATTTTTGGCGACTCTGCTGGGGAATCATAAATGATAGACCAATGCTTTCTTTCCTTGGTGAAAATTTTTATCTCTGCAAATAGAGATTGGCGACTCCATGTTTGAAATCTGTTGAATCTTTGGTAGAGGAGTTTGAGTGTGTATTATGGCTGTGGTCGCCATTCAGATATGGGGGGCTCAGATCAGACCATTTGCCTTGGTCCAGTATTCAGCCCTACCTAAAGGATCAAGGGAATACTTTCCCAAGTTTTCTTGAGACAAGGCTTAGGATCCAAATGACCACATCAAAGCAATCATTGTTGCATGTAGGATTCTTGGCGTGCAGGAAGAAAATATATTCATTAGAATATTTGTCCAAAGCCTTGTGGGAAATGTTGCAAAATGGTTTCAGAATCTGGAAGATGGATGTATCATCAGTTGGGATGATCTTATGGTAAAATTTATTGAGAGATTTCAGCATGTAATCAATGCCTATCAATTGCTGATGAATCTTTTTTAAATTCGGATAAAAGAGGATGAATCTATAAGGGAGTTTGTTGATAGATTCAACAAGAGTATTGGTAAAATGCCTCTACCTCACTAGCCTAATGAAAATAATTAGTTATGCATCTTTACTTCTGCAATGGAGGTTGAAGTCAAGTTTTGGTTAAAATGTATTGGAGTACAAAGTTTGGTAGATGCGCAAAGGGAAGTGATCAAGTTGGATGATGACTTGATTCTTAGTGGCCTAAAGTCTACAAAAAATCCACAAACAAAAGGCTGCCTTGGTGAACAAATTTTTTACCCCAAGAAAAAACCTACGCCTAAGAGGTTGGTCCTCAAGGCAACTAAATCAACATCGCCTACCTTTCTTTGTCAAAAATTTACAGTTTTTAATGAGGCAGATTTGCAAATTCCTCCTACAGTTGAAAGAAGATATCCAAATATTTTAGGAGCTTATCATTTACATGTTGTGAATGATGATGATCATTCTTCATAGTCAACTGATGTAACCTCTTGTCTTGGTGTACCTCCTATTAAGCCGGGTGTTGATGGTGAAAAAGAAAATGAAGATTTATCAAGACTTGTTTCTTTTCCAGAATTGGAATCCTTTACATTTGAAATTTCTTGTGCTGTTCTAGCCACTGATGTCAATCTAGAAAGTAAAATAGATCAACATACACAAGAAAATAATGATGAAGATTTTCAAGAAACCTTGTTAGCTAAAGATAATTATTTAAGAATGAAAGGATTCTGCTGTCCACATACTGAAAATGATGAGGAGTGTGTTACTCAATTAGATGAGCTAATGCCCATCCTGAGTGCACCAGTTGTAAGGGAAGGACTTTCTGCATATGAGTCAAATGAAGGGTTATCAATGGCCTTTCTTTTTCAAGAACATGAGTGCTTTACTTACGAAGTTGCTAATATCTTCCCAATTATTGATTCTGATCAGTGTGATGTGGTATGTCAACAAGAATGAAAACTGATGAATGGTGAAGAAGTGTATGACATTCCTCTCTTTGAATCTTTTTCATTTGATTATATATCTCAGCTAGAGGGATGCCTACGATCTGAAGTAGTGATGACACAAGGAAACCTTTCGAAAGATGTGGCTGATTAGACTATGCAATCTTCATTTTTGTTGACATGCACTGATGGTAAAGAATCTCCACAGGTTAAAACATCCACGAATCTTCAGGAGGTGGAATTGAAAACTGTGGTACAACCTTTCATCCCTATCATGTTGCAGCCAACACAAGTGGAATTGGAGGTTTTCTCATTTGACTATGAAGATGTAATGGTTAATAGTCCCCCTGATTTGGAGGCATTCTATTTTAAGGATGAAGTTGGTGATGTGCAAGTACAAGACAAGCTCCCAGCAAATCTAATTTCTGATTTTGATATAAACACTCTTACAAGGCAACCTCAGAATCTTTCTCCATTAACAGGCTCGATTGGTATTCTAAAAGAGGAAGAGTTCTTGCAGCACATAGTTGTTGAATCTCTCTTTGTAGTTGATACAAGATATCTACTAATGGTGGTGCATCCCACATATCAACCACTCTTCCGCACAGGCATATATTTCTCCAAACCAGTTAATGGCTTTCCATGAGCAGACAGGTGCGTTACTTGAGGTATGGGCTGCTTGCCCTATCCTTTGTACATAAAATTTTGTTGTGCCTAGGGGTAGTTTTCTTTTGGCATTGTGTTGTTGTTGTTTGGTTTTAGTTTAGGTGTTTTTGGCGTTCCCCTGATCTTTTCCTCTCTGGAAGCAACTTATTTTTATTCTCTGCCCTATGAATCTATTGCCCAATGGACAAGGCACTGGGCTTTTAACCAAAGATTTCTGGATTCTTTTTGCACCTTCAACACATACTCCCTAGTCAGAGCCAGTTGTTGGCTTTCCTTCTACACCCCAATTTCAAATCTTTAAAATTGAGTCTTCCTAGAAGTTGTCTCCTAATTCTCCTCAATTTCCCACTAATTTGTTTTGAGAATGCTCTTGCAAAGTCATGTTTTGTAAATATAATGTTCAGAAGAACTCTTGAATCAGTGAATCAAAAGACACAAGTTCAGTTTGTTGAACCACTTTGAACAGAGTTCAAAGTGGTTCAAATAGGTTCAGAGTAGAGTTTCAGTGATTTAGATATCAAGATTGAAGGCTCATTTCAGTGACTCAATCTGGTACAATTAGTTCAGACCCAATATTTAGATCCATAGTTTAGGGAGCATCATTCAAGTTCAAAATCAAAGGTTCAATTTTATTATTCAATGTTCAAAGTTTGAAAAGCAGTTTCATCATTTCATGAATCTGACTTCAATCTCGGCGTGAAGGCTCACTGGTTGTCAATGCATGAAGTTCAGTTTCAAGTTTGTGATTCTCAGTTTAGATTTAAGTTACCAAATCTGGCTAAGAGATCTTCAATTGCAAATTTCATTCAGAATTAAAGAGGCCTAAGTTCAACATTTTATTTGAGTGCATGATTGCCCAACAAATCCCATACAAGCCAATGAGGCAGCAAGCTCTCAATTTTGAATCTGTGAGGTGGATAGTCCACGTGGCTATGACAATGATTCATATGAATTCGTGCAATTTTCTTGATGAACTGCCAGATATTCAAATCCTTCTCGAGCATAATGGTGGGATTGATATGGGAGAGGTCGAACAAAACATGTGCTAGACATTTGAAAAAATTTCCCGTGGGCACAACAGTTAATGAGATAGGTGTCTCCTCATTCTAATATTTGTAGTTATAAATTGGTCTAAGCCTAGCGATGCCTTATACTCCCAAGAATAGTCGAGAAAGGAAGCTGATATGTGTAAATTTTTTGTTTGACACATGTTAGTTGCAACTCGAGTGTCATAGTTTCCTGGTAACAACAAAGACACAACTATTGGTGACTCACAACTTGTGTTGAGAATGATCACAGTCAGAAGTTTGAAGAAATAGGTGGGCTCCAAAATGTTTGATAAAATGATTACAGTTGCAACTGACACCCTATTAGTACAAGGATCTGAGGATATGGTAAAAGTCATGGAACCAGTCTCCAAGACAGTTGGTGAGAGTTTCCTCAACATCCTAAGTGCACATCTGAACAGTGATTAGGTCCTAAAGACTTTCAGTTCATACCAAGTTTGGCAAGGAAGGGTGTGTGGAAAATTGTTTGATTAAATGTTGACAGTCGCATCGCAATGAAAGTATAACTTCTAAAGAGGAATATAGAAACCCCAAATCTCATGACTGAGACCGACTAGAGATAGAAAGAGGTAAAAACATAGTCTCTCTCTGGATGCCACATCTCCAATCATCTATGATAACAAGCCTTGGAGAACCATCGAATAACAAATCATGAAGAGAAACCATGACATTGATACAAATAGAAGTGTCCAAGTGCAAATTAGATATAGAGGAAAAGGACCGATTTTGATTCCTATGTATATTGTTCTTGAGGGACCGAATTGCAGAATGAGGGCCGTGAGCATAAGTAAACCATGGGAGCATTGAGAGTTGATGGAACAATAGGGTGTTGCAGAGTGATCATGGCTATGATCAGCATCTTGACCATGAAGATCAGACCATGGTTTGACATTACCTACGAATTTGGAGACAATAGAGGAGTCCTGCAACTGAGATTAAAACATTTCCCATGCACATGATGTTATGCTAAATATCTTCAGTATATAATATAGATATCAAATACAAGTAAGAGAGGTGCTCTATTAAGGCCCAATAATTGCTAGAAAGACCAAATTTAGATGTTCAAGGTCTCAGTTTTTGGTGAAGCCGCATAAGATGATGGTGACTAAGGAGTCAGTGTGCGAATTTAGCCAAAATTTTTGGGGTAATCAGGCATCTTGAATAAGCATCAGGCCTTTGTGTGGAAGTAAGTCAATCACAATGCATATAGATAGAGCCATGTAGATATTGCATAGAGGATTCATAGTTTAAGAAATTAGACACTTGCAATTCAAAGATATATGAAGGAGCCGATACTGAGCTTATTCTTAAAGATTCAACAGTTCCAATCAATATTTTATGGTGACTCAGTGTAAAATTAGCAAGTGATGGGTTACTACGGTGTTAAGGAGACATCCCCATGTTTGAAAGGTGAAATGAATATAAATCATGAATGCACGGATTACCAAAATCCTCAAACTCTTGCATGAACGACATGATTAAACCCAAGTTCCTATTTGGATGCCAAAGAGTAAGGAAGAATACAAGGGATCGAGTGCCACATGTTTGACATGATGCTCATTTTACCTGACAGATGAAATCATGAGGTATTGAGTAGAGTACCCCCAAATTGGTCTAAGAGAGTCGATCATTTAGTCTATAGGTGTCTTCAGATAGGAATGACAGGTGCCTATAGTTTCTAGGTGTTGCTGAAGAATCACAGGTGGAAGAATTCTTGACACATTACACAAGATTGGTGAATTTAAGAAGAGAAGTCCACATGTCAAAACATCTTGCCCAACGGTTTATGAGATTGGGTCACATTTAATATGTAAAAGGGAAATAATAAGAATTGTATTAATGTTTAGCCTTACAAAAATAAACATTACCTAGATACCACCACAAGAATCAGTTTTAATAACTGAAAAAGAAACGTTCGTAAGGAAGATAAAGAGGCCAACAAAAAAGAGGTGGGGGGTTCATGTTTTTCTAAGGGAGTCTGTGTGCTGCCAGAGAAAGGGAAAATAAATTTTCTAATTGTAACAGGGGATAGGGGAATTATATTAATATTCTATATTTCAATTGTATTTGCAGGGATAGTTCAATCTTCTGGTTTTCTATTATGCGTTTATAATAAAAATAGGTTGTGTTTATCAGATCTTGTGGTCTGAGGATGTAATTCTTGGATGGGAATGAATCATGTGGTAATTCCTTTCATATTTTAGATGCAGTCTTGCATTGTCATTTATGGTTTACAGAATAGAATGTTATTCCCTCTCGATTCCCTCTGTGATTTTGAAAGGTTAAGCAGGCAAGTCTTGTGGCTTCCTGCCTTCTTTCCATCCTGTTTAAGTTATCAAGTCTTATAAATACATTCATTTCATGTTTATGGATGAATGTCGAGAAGCCTTTCGTATCTTCAGGTTAAAGATACACTTTGTTATCTAATTCATTGAATATATTTTTATGAGAAAGCTATACCTCTTAATTCAGAGGAGGGTTATCAACTAGTGATAACTCATCCAACTATTGGTGGAATTTGTGCCTTCATCCGAGTATATTAAGTCATTATTTATATTTCTTTTTGAAGGACAAATCTGTTCACCAACAAATCTGTAACACACATATCTAATTCGCTGATGAAAGAAGTGCCGATAGAGGTAGTGGTTCCTATCTAGGATGTAGAATAGTCATTGTTCAAAGATGAAGGTGCCTTCCTTTCCATTTAGTTGGATAGTGTGGCTATGGGGGAGAATTCTTCTTCTACTGGTCCTGATAAATCAGATGACGAGGCTTCATCCTCTGCTCCAGACACTCTATCTGGTAGTGGTGATGAAGAATCTTTGTTAGTCTGGACAATTTATATCTGAATGGGGCTCCATGTGTGTGTTAATTAGTGCACCTATTATCTGCAACATGACACTTCAATAGATCATTATATTAGTAGAAAAGCATAAAAAACAAGGGTTTCAAGGTAAATACTAAAACTGATCTATTTCTTCCTATCTAGGAGGAGTTTGAAGAAATCCATAATCATGCCCTCATATTATGCACAAATCAGTGACATATACAACCTAAGAATGGAATATTTGAATCAAAACTAATCTAAATGCTCACTAAACATGCATATTAGCTCTAAAAGTATGATAATAACAATGCATAATATTAAATCTAAGATGCAATATGGATTCACAATTGATCTAAATAGCATAACATTGCTTTTCAATTCTAAAATTAAGGGCCATTTGAGCTCAAAAACTCATTCTATTTATAGAAGAAATGAGGAGAGAGAGGGGGACAAGGTTCATTAATGGAGGTGTAAAAACCATTAATGAGGTGTAAGAGGCATTAAAGACAAAGACATTAACGAGGCATGGGCTTGAGGAATCTCCATTAATAATGCATTAATTAGAGAAATTATGAGGTATGGTGAGGGGTGTAAGTCCAAGCTTGAGAAAGTGGACTTAGAGGGAGTCAAGCTTGAGAAAGTTGACTTTCTCAAGTGGGTTGAGTTCCTAATCACAAAATTAGGAATGTGACAACATTAGGAAGTGGGTTAGGATAGGATTAAGATTAGGATTAGGCTTAGCATGGGGGGAATAGGTTGGGATGGGTTTGAACCCAGGGTTAAGGTGGTTGAGATAGGTTAGGTTAGGGGTTAAGGGGAATATTAATGAAATGAATTATAATTAATATATTCATTCAAAAATAGGGAAATTAATTATTTAAGCCTTTGATTGCTTTAGATAATTAATTAGGACTATAGCAAATTAATTAGATTAATTTAGGCTAGAAGATAGGCCTTGCAAGTGATTAGATATAATAGCAATTTATTTAAGTCCTTTTAAATTAATTACCTTAGCCATGTTTTGATTTGAGTTGATTTGAATTGATTTGATTAGCTTAGGTGATTAATAAAATTTAGTGATTAAATCACTTAGGAGATTAAATATGATTCGAATGAATTATGCTAGCCAATCAAAGAGTTGTCTGGATATAATTGGGGGTATGATCACACTTAGGGAAAATAGGGTATATGGTCAGAGAAGACAAAATCTAGGTGGTTACATTTGCCCCTCTTTGAATAGATGTGTGAGCAGCACATTTGATTCAAAGAAAGTTTTTGATGTTTAACTTCAAAAAGATTGAGAATTTTGCTCACGATCAAACAAAAATGCCTGATGAGATCAGTCTCACACTTGATTGAACTAAATTGATAGAATTAACTTTGAACTTGGTTTTTGTACAAAGGTCAATAAAAGATTTTAAAGATACCAATCCTAAACTTGGTTGTCATCCAAAGATTGATAATACTAATTCTGAACTTGGTCGTCCAAAAGTCAGTATGAAGCTGCCAGGAGCTTAGTAAGAATCTTTTAAAAATGAGGGAACACAAGATATCCAGCTTATGAGAACCAAATCTTTCTATCCAAAAGTTCTGACTTAGTCAAGGAAATTGTCATGCCCCTAGTTGTTTGATAATGAAGTCATTTTTGATGCTATTTTGAGCAAGAATTTGATTGAATATAGTGTGATCCTTCCCCCTCGGGAATGAAATTGAAGGAAAAAGAGTAAAATCCCTCTATTGAAACAATGTATCACTTGCAGGGAATGGTTAGGGAAAGAAAGAATGGAGTAGAAGAAGTGAAGGAACGAGGGTGTGTTAAGAGTAAACACATGAGAACCAAGTTAATTATGTGAAAAAGTGAGTTTGATTTCGTTCCCAATAGATCAAAGATTTCAGGAATCATGGATTATGTCATTAACATGGATTTTGAATGAATCAAGAATAGAAATGATTTTGAGCTCAAGTCCTTATGTTGTTCTTTCAAATGAATCATGCAATCTCTAAATGCATCTATATGCAGGCTCTTAGGACTGTCACTGATTTGCAGATATTGTATCATTTTTATCATCATTGGGCTCTTGTCAGAATGGATACCACCTAATAGTACAACCATCACTAATACCTTGATATTATGAAAGTATGAATACTATGTTTATTGGATGTAATGTCAGAAAGAGACTTAGGCATCAAGGCATAGAAGCTAGGATAACAAATTAGTCACCTTCCGTTTACTATGTTAGAATCTGTGTAAGGTAAGATATTGGACCTATAATGACCTTAAAAATTAATATCCTTGGGCATATTATGATTCATATACCTTAGTGAGAATTTGAGTGTTTAGAAAATAGAAAAGGAAATGGTTTCAACCTCACCGTAGTTTACACATAACAAAGATTGAGATAAATGTGGCTATCCACTCATGTGGAAGCTCTTACCATAAACATCCAAGTTAGGTGAAATTTATAGGATCATTTGGAACAATCACCATACACAGAAAATCAAGAAAATGTTATGCCCCCATCCTTGTGACTCTTTGTCTTTGCGCAGACGTCATGGATTAACTCGGAAGACATAACAACTATCAATTGTGAATCAATCAAATAAAATTCATAACTGCTTAGATGCCCCTAGTTAAAACATCATTGGTGCATAAAAGAGTTATAATCAAACCAAGATCAAATTGTGTTTAATTAGTATCGGGAAATACTATTGATTCACCTTTCATGCACAGTAGAGATTCATAAATCAAAATGTGGAATTCAAGCAATATGTTTCCCATGTCTGTGTAGAATCATTGTTCCTATTTACAATCCAATGTAGGTCTTAGGAACACCATTTATGTTAGTGCAATGTTTGTGCCATCCTTGTTTCATGAAAGTGACAGTTTGGTGCAAGTATCAAGAAGAATTGTATCACAAGACAAACCATCCTATGATGACCTAGTAGACGCAACCTATCATGTTAGTAAAGATGCCCCTAGTACAAAATGACTTATTCCCTAAGACAAAAATATAGACAAATCCCAAGCAAGGGTAGGATATTCATAAGGAAACAAAGTCAACTTTTAGCACAGGTGTAATTGTGAAGGCTTAATATCAGAAATGTATTGATATATAGAGTACTGAATACAAGTGACACGTGATTGCCATGTTTTCACCACTTGGAAAAAACTTTTCTCATTCTTTTTTCTACCAAGATGCTCGTTTTACCAAGTTTTCATCAAGGCACTTTATCTTTTTCATTTTTTAAAAATATTTTTGCTTTTTTTTACTATTTTTTCTTTTTTTTGAATGTTTTTGTAGTATCAAGGCGCTTGTTTGCCAGGTTTTCACCAAGGATACCTTTCTTCAGGAAATTTTCCACTATTTTTGGTATTTTCTGAGATTTCATTGTATAGGCTCTGCTAGCCAAACATCAAGCGTATAAATGTTTCAAAGGTAGAGTATTGATAGGATTCAAAAGGAGATCTCCCTTAGGTCTAGTGTGTTGATAAATCCAATCCCAAAAGTAGCAGTGATAACATAAGGTCCCAACCAGTTAGGTCCAAACTTTCCTTTCTACTCTCTGTTAGGCTGGTTCTTAGGATTCTCTTTTAGGACAAGATCCCCCACTTGAAATTGTTGTGGTTTGAACTTTTTATTGTATCCTTTGGATATTCATGCTTGGTACACCTTCAAATGATCAAATTCTTGTTGCCTGCGCTCATCAAGTAATTCTAGTGTTTTCACCCTATTAATGTGGTATTGATCATCAGTTCAAGACCTTGTAAAGATATCGCAAAGATGGGATTTCAAACTCAATAGGTAGTACTGCTTCATTGCCATAGACTAGGGAAAATGGTGTGGCTCTAGTTGGTGTTCTGATGCTTGTTCTATAGGCCCAAAGTGTCAGATTTAGGTGTAAATGCCAGTCTCTACCAGACTTACTCATAGTTATGTCTATGATCTTGAGAATATTCTTATTAGATACCTCAGCCTGTCCATTACCTTGAGGATAATAGATTGAGGAGCAATGTTGAGTGATGTGGAATTGTTCACAAAGGTCATTAATGTCTTGGTTTTGAAATTGGCCCCCATTGTCTATTACAATTGAAGAGGGTATCCCATATCTACAGATAATGTAGTTCAAGATGAACATAGCCACCTGTTTGCCAGTGGCTTTGATTAGCGGCACAAATTTGACCCACTTTGTGAAATAATCAGTGGCCGTAATGATGAACTTATGTCCATTTGAAGAATTAGGATATATTTGTTCAAACAAGTCAAAGGCCCATTGTTGAAATGGCCAATGTGTTATGAAGGCATGAGTTCTCTGGCAGGAGCATGGATGCAATTTCCATGTGTTTGGAATTTATGACATGTTTTGGAAAATTGAATAACATCTTTTTCCATTGTAGACCAATAATAGCCTACTCTGAGTAGTTTCTTAGCTAGTGAAAATCCATTTGAGTGTGATCCACATACACCTTTGTGGACTTCTTTTAATGCATGCTCTGACTATTCGCATTCTAAACATCTAAGAAGTGTACCATCGAGACCTTTTATATATAATTTATTAGTTATGAGGACATAACACAATGCTGTCCTAATCAAGGCTCACTTTTAATTTCTGGATAGATCATTGGGAATAGTTTGGTCAGTTAGGTAAGCAATGATTTTAGTATACCGAGATTGGTCTTGGGTGTTCAAAGAAAAAATTACTTGGCATTCAGGGGTATCAAAGGATGGATAGGATAATTATTCCACCAAGAAGTCATAGCAGAATTGATGTTCCTCTAGTTGTAACATGGATGCTAGTGTAGCCATAGCATCTGGAGCTTTATTCTCTATTCTGGGTATCTGCTGGAACGTGATGAAGACAAAGTACTTCTTTAGGTCATCTACCAGTTTCTTGTAGGGAATCAACTTCTCATCTTTTGTCTGATAATCTCCATTTACTTGATTAATAATGAGCTGGGAGTCATTATACACATGTAACTCTACAATTTTCCATTCCATAGCAATTTTAAGACTGTTTACCAATGCCTCATATTCATAAATGTTATTGGTGCATGGAAACATCAATTTGTAGGACTTTGGTATCTTGTAGCCTTGAGGAGTTATGAATAGAACCCCTGCTCCTGAGCCTTGTTGCGTGAAAGAACCATCAAAGTACATCTTCCATAGATAATCTATTAGATGCATAATTGTTTAATCAGGGAACTTAATTCTTAAAGGTTCATCATCTTGGAGTGGTGAATCAGCTAATTGATCTGTGAGGACTTTTCCTTTAATAGCCCTCCGATCCATGTACTCAATGTCCAATTCGCTTAGAATGAGGACCCACTTTTACAAACATCTTGTTAATGCTATTTTGCTTAGGAGATACTTCAAAGGATCGATCTTTGTAATGAGCCTTACTGTATGTGATAGCATGTAATGTCTCAATTTTTGTGATGCAAAGACAACTGCTAAGCATGCTTTCTCAATAATGCTGTAATTGAGTTCATAGGATACTAGTGTTCTACTGATGTAGTAGATTTCTCTTTATTTCTTAGTTTCATCCTCTTGTGCCAGCAATACTCCCAGTGATGTGGCTATATCTGAAATATACAGGAGTAAAATTTTTCCATGAATGGGCACCATAAGAATAGGAGGAGTAGCCAGGTACTCTTTTAGTTCTCTAAAGTTGGCTTCACAATGTTCATCCCATTTGAAGGTGATAGCCTTATGTAGCAATTTGGTAAAGGGTTGTACTCTATCCGCAAGTTGTGACATGAACCTCCTGATTGACTGGAGTCTCCCTTGTAATGTTCTCATTTGACTAATGTTGCGTGGAGGAGTCATTTCTAGTATAGTTTTGACTTTTGCTGGGTCTACCTCAATTCCTTTTGCCGAGACAATAAATCCCGGGAGATTTCCTGATTGGACCCCAAAGGCACATTTCTTGGGATTGATCTTGAGTTGAAATTGCTCCATATGATCCAATATCTTTCTTAAGTCATGAATATGAGTATTTATTTATTTTGATTTAGCTAAGGTATCATCTACATAGTCCTCCATGTTTTTATGCATCATATCATGGAATATAGTGGTCATTGCTCTTTGATATGTAGCACCTACATTCTTTAACCCAAATTACCTAATGTTCCAGCAAAATGTGCCCCATGTGCATGTAAATGTGGTCTTCTCTTGATCTTCAGGAGCAATTTTAATTTGATTAAATCCTGAGAAACCATCCATTAATGAATACATTTGGTAGACTGCTATGAGGTCTATGATCATGTCAATATTAGGTAGTAGAAAATCATCCCTAGGACATTCCTTTTTTAAGTCCCTGAAGTCTGTGCATATCCTGATAGATTTATCTGATTTAGATACTGGGACCACATTAGAGATCCATCCTGCATAAGCAATGACTCTGATGAATCCAAATTTCAATAATTTCTTGATCTCTGCTTTTACTAGTAATGCAACATGAGGATGCATCTTTCTAAGTTTTTGTTTCACAGGTTTGATCCTGAGAGCTATAGATAAATGGTGCATTATCAATTCAGGATCCAGCCTAGGCATATCTATGTATGACCATTCAAAGTTGATCTTTTTCTCTTTCAGGAACTCAGTGAACTGTGTCTTCTATTCATCTGACAAATATTGTGCTAGGTGAACAATTTGAGGATCTTCAGCTGTGCCCAAGTTAACTGGTTGTGTTGGTTCTATCAGAACTGAAGACCTTTCTTGAAAGTGCTCAGGGAGGATATCAAGAATATCATCCTTTGGTGCCTCTAAGAGGTTTTCACCATCAGACACATCCTTTGTTTTTATTATTTTAGAATCTGACACTGCCACAATGTGGTTTTCACCATCAGTTCTTTTATTCTTTTATTTTTCAATTTGTGACTGAGAAACTTGATATCCTCTCGTGACATGTTCACGTTCCTTGCATTTGTGAAAGAAGGGTAAGGTTCACAAGCGTTTAGATAGCAAGACAAAGTGTATTCATTAGGGAAGTCAAGGATAGGAGTAGGATCTATATTAGTCCAATCAATTAGTTCTGGGTTTATCAAAGATAAGGAGTTAGATTTTGGGAAGGACAAAACCGCATTAGCATCAAGACTATTAACTGACATGACATGTTTGGTTAGGTTAATCTCTTCAATGTTTAGATCAATAAGAGTTATATCATCATTATCGAAGTCATTGTTAGTTATATGTGGACCAAACTCTAGTGACTCGTTAGTGGATTATTCTTCTTCCTCATCTCTTCGTAAAAGAAGACTCCTTGCTTGTAGCCTCTGAATTTCCTCTAGATCTAGGAGAATACCAGTTTCTTCATCAATGACTGGGGGAAGGAACTCCTCCTCTACTTCAAGAATATAAACACTTTTAGGAGTGGTGTTAGAATGTTCTTGGTATGCTGATGGAGCTGTAAACATGTGAATTACATCTATTTCAATGTCCTCTGTGGAAAAAAATAGCTCATCCCACTCGTAATCATGTGATTCGGTTACTTCATCATCAGACCTATTTAAGAATTCAACAATAGTCACCTGGTGTTCTCTATTAGTTGCTTGTAGATCAAAGTGTGGTAAATCAAGGACATGTGAAAATGTGACTAATTGTACCTAGTTAGGATGTGAATCTTGTTGTCGGGGTGTGCCTTCAGTAGTTGTTGCAACCAATGGTACTGTTGGATTGTCTTCTATTGTTTCTTCTATCTCTTGAATAGGAGTTTGTGTTAATAAAGGCATGTGAAGATATTGTGGTACTTCAAAGCTTGGTACATAGTGCTCTCCTTGATATTTGGGATTCTCTGTACCAACATGTAATAATATTTCATAGGACCACTGTTCTAGTTTGGTCTCTTCTGTTTCATCACCCCCTTTGTCATAAATCAAACTATCTCTTGAACTAGGGCCTTCAGATTTATTATTAGAACTGAGCCCTATTTTATCCTTGGTATCCCTAAATTCCATGTGTATAGGTTCAATGAGTCCCTTTCTTTTGTCGCCTAAAGGCCCTTTTCCTTTATATCCCATTTGTTTGAGGAGATCATATCCTTTTCCATACTTCTTTGGGGATATTTCTACATGTTTTACCTCAGCTTCCTTTGGTTCTCCCTTGTAAAGCCAGGCCAAGACTGCCTATTCTTCTATGTTATCTATAGAGGAGGTGGATGCCTTAACCATGCCAGTTGCTTTATGGATTTCTGGTGTTTGAGATGCAGCAGGTGTGAATGATGAGGAAGGTTTTCCATAGGATCTTGGTTATATTAGAAGTTCTGTCAATGACGAGGTCATGTCCAGCTTTTATTCTCCCATACCTATTTATTCAAGTTTTAAAGTCTTTCCAAAGCTTTTCATCACCATGTCTTTGGTAGTCTCAGGTACAATTTATTTTGGAACCTTCTTGTTATGTGGGACCATACTACCTACTTTAACATTGTTGCATGTATAACTGACATCTGTAGGAATCGTTACCTCCACCCCATTGTGTGGGAATTTGATACACTGGTAGTAAGTAGACGGTACAACTTGCATTTTGTAGATCCAAGGTCTCCCCAACATGATGTTGTAGGCCAAGGGTAGATCCAAAACTTGACATATGACATTCCTTTCAACTGGCCTAATCCTGATGGGTAGACCAATAAGACCTTTAGAGGATATTTCTTCCTCATCATAAGCTTTGATTGTAATTTTTCTCCTAGAATCAATGGTTTGTTCTGAGAGACCCAATTTATTGATTATATTAAGGGTACAAATATTCAATCCTGTGCCTCCATCTATCAATATGCGTCTAACATGAGATTTATGAATTAGGACTTCAATATGAAGGGGTTGATTATGTGGATGTGTTAATGATTTATCATCCTCTTTAGAAAAAGAGAGGTAATGTGGCACTGAGATGTGATTAACCATTGCTTGGAATTTGTCTACATCCAGGTCCTTTGGCACATTTGCAGCATGTAGGGATTGTTCAAGGATTTCCCTATGCACTAAAGAGATCTTAACTAACTCAAAAATGGAAATTTGAGCAGAGGTTCATTGTAATTGATCCACCAGATTACAGTTTTCTACAGGAATGGTAACCATTTGTTTTTCTACTAGTTTAGGAATAGTAACAATGAGTATCTTGGAAGTTGTTTCTATTTTTGATGTGGAATTAGGTCCTTTGACCGTGACTTGTGCTTGACTTCAGGTCATGACATTAGTTTGGGGAGATGTGTCTTTAACACCTTTGATAGTGACCACATTAATTGATTTAGTTTTAATGTCTAGCATGTTGATTACATTATCATTTTTAGAGTAGGCGTAGTTCACCTCATTTCCTTTTCCTTTGGATGCTTCCCTTTTCTCATAATTAGGGAACGACTTGTTAAATACTGTATGATATTCGTTAGTGGTGTGTCCTTCCACTTTGATCTTTCCTCCTTCAATATGGTCTTGGATAACATGTTTAAGTTTAAGATAGTTGTTATTCTTGCATCCTTTGTTCTTGTGAAAGACAAAGTAAGAATTTTAATCCCACCATCTTGGTTTGACTTCTGGCTCCCATGGTTTGGAATCTGGGATTGTGAGAACTTTGTTGTATAATAGTGTCTTCAAAACAATCTTGAGAGGCTCTCCCAAAGGTGTAAATGTTTGTTGAGGTTTGGAAGTCCATGGCCGACCTTTGTTATTCTTGTTGTTTTCTTTAGGTATGGAGGTTGTTACCTTGGCATCTTTTCTTGCTTGCATGCTATTTGTAATATTGAACACCTCGGGTTTAGGATTAAAATTAGAGGCATCTACTACTCCATTGTTGAAAACATTTTTATTTTGCTTCCACCACTTAGCCATGGAGTTGGAGTTGTTAGATTTGTTTTCACTTTGAAGAGTGATTTATCCCTTTTTAACTATGACTTCTTTGATACAGATGACATTCTTGATCATCCTATCAAAACTAGGGGAGTCTTGCATTTGCAATGCGTAGTTCAAGTTAGGTACCAAGTTATTAACAAAGATTTCCATTTTATTAGATTTAGGAATAGCTCTTGAATACCGTGCAAAGATTTTCCTCCACCTTTGTAGAAAGTGTGTAAAGGATTCACCAGTATTTTGTTTAGTGTTTCACAGATCCATCATAGTCACATCATGCAGTATATTATAGGAGTAATGTTGGATAAATCGTTGAATTAACTCCTCAAATTTTTTTACCTTAGGTGTAAGTTTTGAGAACCACTCCATGGCATTGCCTCCTAGACTTCCAGGAAAGAGCCGCATGAGGTATGTAGGTTCATGCATGTATTCTATGCTCAAAGCACAAAATTCTCTCACATGGTCATGTGGGTTGGTCTCTCCCATATATTTTTCATATTTTGGTCTTGCCATGTTAGGAGGAAATGGAACCATATTAATACTCTTTCAAAAGGAAATGGACAAATGAAGTCTAAAGAGTATTTTTTCTTAGGCTTAGCCTTCTCTTGTTTGAGACTTGCAAGCTCAGTTTGCATCAAGGTTAGTTGTTTAGTGAGAATAGAGATAGGAGTTGACACCTCCTTTTATTTTAGTTGTTCCACATAATAATCCTTAGGTATTTTTACATGAGTGGATGCTAGATGGAGAAAGTATTTCTCTTTATCTTCGCCAATCATCTTTTCCAACATATTTTGTAATTTCTTGCTCTGTTTGAGTTTATTGTATTCTTCTTCAGTGATGTCTTCCTCACTGCCTGAATCAAACAAAGGATGGTCAAAGTGTGGTTCTTCTTCCTCATTTCTATCTTCATGCTTTTGGTTTTTATCATTATCGTATTCCTCAAAAGCCTTACACAATTCGTGAGTGGGTCTTTCCATTTCGCGAGAGTCTAAGTCGAATAGAGAACCAAAAGATGTTTATCCTCATTGGAAGTGTAGAGATCTTGGGGGTAAATTTGATTCCTTAGAAGTGTACTTGTTGCATCTTGTTTTAACCATGTATTTGTATCTCAACTTCGTCAAAGTTTCCCGATAGTGTCAAGTGGAGTCTTAAATCGTTCAAGTGAGTGTGTCTAGGTAGAAGTGTCATTTGTGTTTTGGTGGAAGTAAATGATTCCAACATTAAAGGGTTAGAATTCCCTGATAGTGAGATGGGAATCAAGTTGTTGTAAAAAGTGGATAGACCACACGTATTGAGACTGATTACAAGAAACTGACAGGACATGCAAGGTAGACATTTGAAAAAGTGTTTTGACACAGCAATAGGGAGACCATAAAAGACAACAGGGAAAAAATAAAGAGCCAAAAGGGTATCTATATCTACTGAGGTTTTCTGAGAAACTAATCTGCAAGTGCCCACTACCCTAGATGCGAGCTCCTAGATGCGAGCAAGGAAATACAGGATACGAGCCTCTGATGGATTAAATGAAACCTTTCACCCTAGATACAATGAAGTGATTACCAGATGTGATATAGGATACCAGATGCGATTAAAGATACCAGATACAAGCCAAGAAATGTAGGATATGATTTTATGATGTTTCTGTCAGATTTTGTCAGTTTCATAAAATGCGCTTTGGAAGTTTGTGAAGTTCGTTTGATTGCAGATTGCGTTATGAGGCGTTCCCGTTTGTGTGAAACACATGTACTCCAAGGATTGAATTTTTTTGCTTGTTTTGAATGATTTTATCTTGTTAGTGATCTTTTAGATACATCAAGTAGATTTGCATTTTTAGGGGAACAAACACATCCTTATGTCCTATTTTCTAGGTAGAGGATGCAAATCCTTGCTCGTTACTTAGGTACACACTCAAATGCTAATCAGAATACAACCATCACCAAGCACGCAATGGCTCCATTCATGATGCTGTATTAGCCGAATCCAAACACAAGTGAGGGCATGATATGACGAGTGTCTTGGGGCAATTACTTTTTTCCTTGCACAAGGATTATCACCCTTTCAGAGATGAAACAAGTAGTTTTTTCTATGAATTTTGTTGTTTATGACAGGGCAATCCATTCAAAATCATCTCCCATAGAATTTCACAAGGAAAAATTGAGGCGTATATCCCTATGAGTACTCAAGTAGGTGTAGTCTTGCAAGAAAGATTCAAGCGGCTCCACTCTACACATACCCAAGCATGTTTAAGGAATGGTGTCAAAATTACAAGAACAAAACTGATTCTGTCTTCTGAGGATTTAGCCTATGAGGAAACAATTACTTATAGTGATTTGGAAGGGTTGGCATAAAACCTGTCCTCACTTGGGTCATTCTCGGGAGATTTTTTCCTTAACCGACAGGTCCTCTACTGTTAAATAAGCATACAAAGGATTGGCGAGCATAAGATTTCTTGATTTCTGATTCTTCAAAAGAAGAAGAGCATACTCTCCTAGTCCATAACATTTTATCCCAAAACACCTCAAGCAATGTTCATTCCCTCAAGCTATTTGAGCTTGATTTAGATATTCCTAGTTTAATGAAAACACAAGTACTTGAAAGCAAAGTTTTATTGTTCAGTTGACCACAGTTCTTAGTGCTTTGCTTGTTCAATTACAAATCCCAATTTATATGATGAAGTTCATTTATCCCACAAAAGTTAGGTGACTTGTGTTGCTCAATTACTTTGCCAAAATAAATTAAACGATGAGTTTGCTTTGTTCATTTACCCCAAATTCCTTTCAAGTTTTAAATCAATGTTTGAATTTCTGATTTTCCTTTAAAGGAAAAGAGCATACTTATCTAATTGATTTAACAAATGAGAAGAAAATGTGTTCTTAGTTTGAAAGGCAAAAACAAAATGGAGGCCAAGTTAAGGGGATGGCAACCTGAAAAACCACAAGTCAGTATTCTTTTTCTCGCTCCTCCAGCTCTGATAGAAATCTACAAACACTAGTTAGGCTGCTCAAAAAGATCAAAAACCAAAATGATTAAAATGTTAGAGGTTAGGCAATGGAGCATGTAGGATTTTTAACCAGATGCGATCCTAGAAATACAAGATACGATGCACTTTACTAGATGCAAGCCTCTGCTACCAGATACGATAGAGTGCTGACCAGATGCGAGCCTATACTGGAAATGACCCAGGAAATCTTGGATGCAAGCCTAGATTTTTGTGATGCAAGGGCGTATCTTGGATGCGAGCCTCTAGAACCAGAAATGAGCATGTACCTAAAATATGGGAAGACAAATTAGTGAAAAACAAACTTGAAATGAGGCAAAATATGAAATCGAGCCCCACGGTGGGCACCAGAAATGTGTGTTAATTATTTCACCTGTTATCTGCAACACGACACTTCAATAGATCATTATATTAGTAGAAAATCATAAAAAGCAAGGGTTTCAAGATAAATACTAAAACCGGTCTATTGCTTCCTATCTAAGAGGAGTTTGAAGAATGCCATAATTATACCCTCATATTATGCACAAATCAATGACATATACAACCCAAGAATGGAAGATTTGAATCAAAACTAATCTAAATGCTCACTAAACATGCATATTAGCTCTAAAAATTATGATAATAACAATGCATACTATTCAATCTAAGATGCAATATAGATTCAAAATTGATCTAAACAACATAACAATGCTTTTCAATTCTAAAATTAAGGGCCATTTGAGCTCAAAAACTCATTCTATTTATAGAAGAAATGAGGAGAGAGAGGGGGACAAGGTTCGTTGATGGAGGTGTAAAAACCATTCATGAAGTGTAAGAGGCATTAATTCCAAAGGAATTAATAAGGCATGAGCTTGAGGAATCTCCATTAATAATGCATTAATGAGAGCAATTAAAAGGCATGGTGAGGGGTGTAAGTCCAAGGTTGAGAAAGTGGACTTAGAGGGAGTCAAGCTTGAGAAAATTGACTTTCTCAAGTGGGTTGAGTTCCTAATCACAAAATTAGGAATGTGATAACATTAGGAAGTAAGTTAGGATAGGATTAAGATTAAGATTAGGCTTAGCATGTGGGGAATAGGTTGGGATGGGTTTGAACCCAGGGTTAAGGTGGTTGAGATAGGTTAGGTTAGGGGTTAAGGGGAATATTAATGAAATGAATTATAATTAACATATTCATTCAAAAATAGGGAAATTAATTATTTAAGCCTTTGATTGCTTTAGATAATTAATTAGGACTATAGCCAATTAATTAGATTAATTAGGACTATAGCCAATTAATTAGATTAATTTAGGCTAGAAGATAGGCTTTGCAAGTGATTAGATATAATAGTGATTTATTTAATTCCTTTTAAATTAATTACCTTAGCCATGTTTTGATTTGAGTTGATTTGATTGGCTTAGGTGATTACTAAAATTTAGTGATTAAATCACTTAGGAGATTAAATATGATTCGAATGAATTATGCTGGCTGATTGAAGAGTTGTCTGGACATAATTGGGGTTATGATCACACTTAGGGAAAATAGGGTCTATGGTTAGAGTAGACCAAATCTAGGTGGTTACACCATGGACTACTCAAATGGGTAAGAAACAAAAGAAACAACAAAGATCTCTCTCTACTCCCGGTTCCATGGGAGTGGTTACTAGGAGTAGGGATGATGGAGATTCTAAGATTTGAAATGTGAAGGAAGATGTAGGTTCCCAAAAGAGAACACCAGGTAGGACCTCAAAGAAAGAAATTAGAGAAAGGGAAACTAAAAAGGATATTGCAGATGGTAAGCAAATGACCATCTAGGATGTCTACACTTTGGTTAAGAAATGAAGATTATATCATGGAACATTAGGGGGCTCAATGCTTCCCATAAGAAAGACTTGTTGATGAACCTGGAAAGAGTTCATAAACCTGATATCATGATGGTTTAGGAAACCAAAATGATCAAAGATAAGGTTGAAAAAATTAGAATATTAAAAAATGGAGGTGTTGTTGGATCTAGTTCTGTTGGTTCCTTAGGAGGTATTGTAGTTTTTTGGAATCAAAATAATATTAGAGGTATTATTCTTGATAATGATGTTAATTGTTTGAGCATTAAATTTACCCTTATCAAGTCAGATTTTGAATGGGTTACTACTAACATCTATGCTCCTAATTCCAAATCTGGTAGAGCCAAATATTGGAAAATAGTTGAAAATCAAAGAATTTCTTTCTGTGATTCTCCCTATCTAGTTATGAGAGATTTCAACTATCCTCTGAGAGAAGATGAGAAGTTTGGATGGGTTGATAGCTTGAGTCAATTGGAGGGTAGAGTTGATCTAATGGATTTTTTCAACCGTCAAGCTCTTGTTGATATTGATCTTCAAGGTGTTAATTACACTTGGTCTAATAGAAGAGTGGGAGAGGACCTTATTTAGGTCCATCTGGATCATGCCCTGGTTTTTGGCAACTGGCTTAATAAATTTTTCTGCTTGCTGTCTTCCATCATGAAGGTTGGATTAGATCACTTCCCCCTCTCCTTTGTTGCTGACCTAATGAAGGTTAAGGGTAATATACCCTTTAGATTTGAAAAAATGTGGATTGACCACCCTGAATTACTACAGAGAATCTGGGAATGGTTGAATGTGAACATTCATGAGACTGCTATGTTTCGGGTGTCTAAGAAACTCCAGCACATTAAACAAAATATCAAGGCTTGGAGTAAGGAAGTGTTCGAGGACATCTTCAAAGTCAATTTGGACTTGCAAAAGGAACTTGATTCCATTCATGACTCTATTTAGTAGATAGGTATGTCTCAAGAACTGAAGGATAAAGAGACTATTATAATGGCCAGGACTCATAAAATTATCTCTAAAGAGGAAGTGTACTGGAGACAAAGGTCTAGGTCACTGTGGCTAAAGGCTAGAGATAAGAACACCAGGTTATTCCATTTGTCTGCTTCCAAACATAGAGCCTCTAACAAAATTTCCAAGCTCAGGGTAGCCTCTGGCGTGGTAAGCAATGATAAAGATATTTCTTGGGCTATGGCTGAATTTTTTCCTTCTCTTCTTTCCAAAGATCAGTCTCTTTTCTTGGAAAATCAAGCTCTGATTCTTGATTCTATCCCTTCTTCAGTGGATGCTCCTACTAAATTTTTTTTGACTGCCATTCCTTCCTCAGAGGAAGTCAAGAAAGATGCTTTCTCTTTTGAGGGAGATAATTCCCTGGGCCTAGATGGGTTTCCTGGGTTCTTCTTTCATAAATTCTAGCATATTGTGGGCAAGGATATATGTCATGCCCTTAAAGAATTCTTTGGTTCCAGAACTTTGCTTATGGAAATTAATTCTACCTTTATTGCAATTATTCCTAAGTCCCTTGGTGCTGATTCTATTGACTCCTTTAGGCCGATCAGCTTATGTAATTTGGTGTAAAAGATCTTCTCTAAGGTTCTTACCCTTAGGTTGCTGGCTATCCTTCCTCATATTATTTCCTTCCAGTAGAGTGGTTTTGTTCCTGGTAGGCAAATTTTGGACTCCATTATGAAGGTTCATGAGGTTATTCATTCCACCCACTCTTCCTCTAATCATGGTTTCTTGCTAAAGCTCGATCTCTTGAAAGCCTATGACTGGGTGGATTGGGACTTTCTGATTAAGATACTCTAATCCTTTGGTTTCTGCAAAAAACTACAACAGCTTTTTGCCTAGCTTATGAGTACTTCCACGACTGCTGTCATTGTTAATGGATCCTCTTCCTGATTCTTTAAGCCCGCAAGGGGGCTCCATCAAGGGGATCCTTTCTCCCCTATTCTCTTTGCTATTCTTGCAGAGGGTCTTGGTTGTTATTTTCAAAAACTAGCTTTTGAAGGTTCCATTCATGGCCTTATTCCTTCCTCTGCCTCTAGGCCTTGCTCCCACAAGAAATTTGTTGATGATATGGTAATTATGGGGTCATCTTCTATCCAGGAAGCAAGAAGGATTAAACATGCACTTACTATTTATTCTTCAGCTATAGGCCAAATTGTCAATTGTCAGAAGAGCTCTCTGTACTTTATAAATACGCCGGAGGATAGACAAAACAAAATAGCTAGAATCGTTGGGTGTGATATTGGGACCTTTCCTGCTACCTACCTTGGCCTCCCTTTGGGTTTGAAACCTCCTGACTCTTTTTGGATGGGTATTGTGGACATATTTAATAGGAAATTAGCTAGTTGGAAGGGAGCTCTCCTTAGCCAAGCTGGAAAACTTCAACTTCTGAAGGATTCTTTGTAGAGTCTCCCCATATATTCCATGAGTATATTTAGGATCCTAGGAAAAATTGCTGATGCAATAGAATCTATTTAGAGAAACTTTCTTTGGTCTGGAGTGGAAGACAGAAAGAGACTGGCTCTTGTGGCGTGGGACAAGGTTTGCACTCTAAAGAAATAGGGAGGTCTGGGGATTCATCCACTAAAGGTTATTAACCAAGCTCTTCTAGAAAAGGAAATATGGTGTATCTATAGTGACAATAAAGAATGGAATGACATTATTAAAAAAATATCTCTTTTCATTCCCCCACATGTCAGGCTTTATGAAGTCTAATGTGAAGGTGCAGGGTTCTTTCATTTGGAACAATATCCAACAAGCTAAGGAGACGGCTTTCAAGGGCACTAAGTGGCTTTTGGGTAATGGTAGGAGAATTATGTTCTGGGATGATTGATGGGCCAAAGATCTTCCTCTGAATTCCATTCCAACTATCCAACCTCTTATTAATATTTTTAAATAGAGATTTGGTTTGAGGGCCTCATATTACTGGGAAAACTAGACCTGGGTTGACCTTTCTGAAGTTGACTTCTTGCTTGAACCTCTTATGCTGGATTTGAATGTCTAGAAAGTGGACACTTCTAAGGAGGATAATTTGATTTGGGGAAACTTTTGTCGGGTCTGTATTCTGTTGCTTTGGCCTCTGAGATCTTGATTAAGCCCCCAAATCCTCTTCTCTTCTCAAATTAGGTATGGGATAAATGACTCATTCCTAAAATTAACATCTTTTTTTGGATGGTTTTGTAGAACAAGATCCTTACCATTGAAAATCTCCAAAAAAGAGGAATGATTCTGCCGAATAGACGTTTCTTGTGAAAAAAGGTAGAGGAATCAGTTTTCCACTTGGCCATTGATTGCTATTATTCCAAAGATGTTTGGTGCCTTACCCTACAATGCTAGAATATTCACTGGGTGTTTCTGAACAATCTCTAATTTTTTTTCAAGCAGTGGATAAATGCTATTGCTCCTGTAGATAGGTTGCTATGGAATATTATTTGTCCTCATATCATCTAGAAACTTTTTTGAGAATGAAATGATAGATTCTTCCGTGATAATGATTTGCCTCCGGTGGTGATTGTGGAAAAGATTAAAAGAAGCATTAGAGAGAATTGTACTGTGTTCAATGGTGGCATGTTGGATTTCAATGTTGGAGTTTTGATCGATTCTATTGCCAAGTTTCCTTCCAGGTAGGAGAATGCCGTTTGGATTTCCAATCCTATTGGTTGGATTAAAGCCAATTTAAATAGAGCCACAAAGGGAAATCCGGGCCCTGCTGGATGTGGTAGTCTTATCCGCGATGATGAGGCAAACTATCTTGCGGCCGTGGCTTTCCCCATTGGGGTCCAGACCAACCATGTGGCAAAAGTGATGGCTCTTATGCAAAATCTAAAGTTAATTAATGAAAGTATGCCCTTGAATGTTTGGATCAAAGGTGATTTGATGAATATATTAAATTTCATTAAAGGGATTACCAACCCATCATGGTCAATCAAGGCGATTATTGATGAGGCTTGTTTAATTATTAACTCTTTTTCTAATGTTATCATATTGCATAACTTTAGGGAAGCAAACTGTACTGTAGATGAGCTAGCTAACATTAGAGTTAAGGTCGAGGGTATCATGAACCGGCAAGGAATTAGTGATTTGACTATTGAGGTCAGAGCCAATTGGCGTATGATCTGACTCATAAAAAATGAGTAGATTTGGAAAATCTCAAAAAGCTCTTATGAATTTAAGGATATCATTAATAGATATCAATAAGGTTACAAAAAGGCTTGTCTTTCCCAAGAATATTAAGTGTAGACACACATACATTGGCTATTTACAAATTTTGAATTTGGCTTTTCTGCACTTTCTCTACTTTTCTTCCGCCATTATTAGTAATTTGCAAGGTACCATGGGGGGTGGGTTAAACAGAAAGGAGCTAAAAAATTGTAAGAAATGGAACACCCAAATAGAGGTTTGGGATAATCCTAACAAGGGAGGCCTCACTAACTATATGGAGTGCCTTTATGGCTCCAAAGATGCTGTCATGAATGCTTTTGTGGAAAGATGGAAGGACGGTTATGTGGTGATCGGTGGTATGGCCGTTAAGATCATCAAAGATCTGATTGTTGAGGTAACAGGTTTAAATACCAAAGGCATAAAATTTTACAGAGAAAAAATATCCCAGAAGGCTATTCATCACTTTTGTAAGGACAAAGCGAAAGCAGACAGTCTGGTGAAAGACTTTGGAGGGTGTTATGATGTCAGTTCCATCAAAGAATTCTGGGTGAAAGTGCTTACAATGATCATGGAGTACGTTTCTTTGGATGGGAGATACAAAATGGCACATTCCTACCATTTCATGCTGTTATGTCATTTCTGACATAAGGTGAGAATTTGTTTCCCCTTCTACCTATTGAAATATCTCCGTCATAGTATTACTGACCACATGCATAAGGAAAGTAAGCCCATTCTACATGAGGGCTTGATTCTCCTGATTGTTGAACATGTTAAAAAATTTGTGGCCTCTAGTCCACTTATTATTTCCCCGAGAGACTCAGGCTTTGCTAAAGCGGGAAAAAGGTTTAGGGTGGGTGAAGAAACGACAGAGCCGACTGTTAAAAAGCTAAAATTTGAGAAAAATAAGGGTATATAAATAGAATCAGATACTGAGAGTGACAATGGTTATGATGGAATAGACTACCTCCCCCATTTCCAGTCTGATGACGAGAGTAAAGAGTCTCTGTCTATTTCGGCGAGTGCCTCCGGTGAAGATGAGGTCAAAACTATGGGAGCCCATATTGTTAAAGAGAAAGGTAAAGTTCCCAAGGTCATTAAGGAGGATGTGGGTGGCCAAAAAATTCCTATTTTGGTCAATTACGTGAGCTTGAAAGAGCATGACATTCCCATCTCTCTGAAGCTCATGGTGTTTATAGATGTGCAGTCGGAGAGGAAAGAGGAAGAAACCTCAGGTCATGACACTGTTGAGAAGGACCATATCCCTCCTTCTTTTAAGAACATTCCTTTCTCTAGACTAGTGGATATGCAGGAAAAAAATGTCCAGCTTCTCCAAGAGGACATGGATGACAAAATTGAGCCTTGATTTGGAGTCCTTCAAACAACGAAGGCAATGTCTTTGTTCTCATTTCGACTGATGAAATGAGTATTTAAGGAAATCAAAAGTCTCCATATCAACTTTAGAGATTTGTCCACTCATGTTGATCTCTTAGATTATGAGTCGACAAGGGTTGATAGTAAACAGAATGAGGAGGATGGAAAAAATCTAAAGTCTCTGCATGATAGATTTGACATTCTGGAGAACACATTGAAAAAACATATGAAGGACAACAATATATTCATGGGTTCCACTATGGAGTGTTTTAATTCCATTAAATATGAGATGGATTCTGTCTCCCCCACTGTGAAGATCAATGATGATAAAGATGACATGGAAGATGCTGGTTTGGGAAAGCGCACACGCTCAGCCAGGAAAAAGAAAATCGAAGACAGGATTTTGGAGCTGTCAGATTTCAATGCTGCCATCAAAAAGGTCTCCAAAGATCAGAAGGAAGAAAAATTCACTCTCCTATAGTTCTCCTAGTCCCTACAGTTCCCCTATTTTTTGCTGCTTCATTTTTTGGCTTTTGGCTGTCGGAGAGTCTAGCTGGTTTTTAGCTTTCTTCTCTGGTTGTCTGTTTTGTTCTGGGTTTAGCGGGTTGGGTCTCAGTCCTGTATTTGTTTAGTCCTTTTTACACTGTCTATCTTATTGTAATGGATGTAAGGGGTTTCGGGTCCCCTTAAAACCCATTTTTACCAGCAATCAAAATTGTACATCCTCACATCTCAAAAACATCTCTACATATATACCCAATCTCATAACCTTCCTAGTTGACTCACAAATGCATCACAAAATGTGTTCAACACATAAACCAATATAAAATACACAATGGTCGATCATACATCCACAAGTATAGGATAGAAACCAACCAAAATCCAAAGTAGCACTTCTGGAATCTGTATGTTATTCCCTCAATCATCGTTACCACTCATCTGCCCTGTTCCACTGCTATACTATCTTTGCATACCCATAACATGTTGTAACTCTCACCAGTCAACTCCAAAATAAAAACAACCTTAAATATAGATATAATACATCTCATAGTACATCCATCTAAGCTTGCATGATGTAAATCATCACATACTGTGCTCGCTAGTCAAAATAGTACAACTGTATCCTGTCAAGTGCTTCCTAGACTTAGTAATTTTTCCAAAATTAAAAAACCAAAACTGGTCTATGCTCCAAGAAACCATGCAAATAAGTAGTTTTTCCATAAATGACAACATATATGCTATCCAAATTAGGCCACTTTCAAATAATCTCCCCCTTTGACATTGATGGCAATACTTAGTGAAAAATGTCTAAGAGCCCAATGCCAAACTACTGTGTATACATATCTAATCATTTCTCCATACATTTTTCACACCTATTACTCCCCCTTTGACATCAATGGCTAAGGTATATGAAAAAATGTACATATCAAAAATTTAGAATTGCTCACCAAAAATTCATACCATATAAAGTATATCTTGGAAAGAGGTTTCTAAGATGTTTTCCTCTGCTTCCCATGTTTTCTCCAAGGTTTTACCAACATGTATTAATCTATTCAAAGAAAAGGATGAAATATTAGCATCCTTCAATACTGTAGGCATAGATCCATCAAGAGACTTCTTCATTGTCTCCATGTTCGTAAGGTGTTTTTCCAGAATTGACAGTTTCAAAGTGATTAGACTCCTCAACACACCAAATCTCCCTAACACTTCATTTTTCAACTTCATGCACACTAATTTTGTCCAACAATTTGGACACTTCCTTATTCATTTCTATAACTAATTATGAGGAGGACCCACAATTCTTTTCCAAGTCATCCAGTGTCTTCTCATCATTCTAAATTATGTTTACAATATTCTTCATGTGCTTAAAAGTAATTTATATAGTACCTGTATAACTTCCTTCCATGATCTATGCAAGACTTAACTTCAGTAATAGTGGTACCCAATATACTTAAATTATATTTAATGGACTTGAATACCTCTTCTAATTTCTTCTCCATGTATTCTTTCTCTTTTTTAATTACCACAACCTTCTCCAATGAATCAAAGTGAACATCAAAGTCATCAAGGACTATGTTCAGATTATCTACTGTATCAATTCTGTGAAAGGTGAAAGGTATGGGTAGAAGTGTGTTGATTTTGTTGACTACCCTATCTAATACCTTTGTCTTCTTCTCTGTCTTTAATTCATATTTCATCTTATCTTTAGCAAAGGCCATGAAGGACAACTTCATTAACTCATCATCATCTAATCCATCGACATTAGTATTCAGAGGCTCATTTTCACTTTCCAAAACTAGATTTTAAGATGTAGATATCTCCTTAATAGAGATGAGTATTTCTATTTCTTTCACAGCTTCAATCTTAATTTCAACTTCTTTCTTTCCCTCAACTATACTTTCCTTTATCTCTTTGTCTATACCTTGTTATTCTTCCTCATTCTTTCTTTCCTCAACAACTTCCTTCATTTCTCCCCCAGTCAATGTGCTAAGATCTATCATATTGACTGTACTTTGTGTATTGCTACCATATACCTTAGGAACAGTATCAACATTCCATTGAAAAGGGTGACCAACATCCTGCAAAGTTTCCAAAGAAACAAGCACACATTCTACAAAGAAATATGGTCTTTACTGTACTATAGAAATGATTGTTATTGTCCTCATCCTTAGAAGGTTCAATATGTATTTGTACAGTCTTTGAGTATTCTCCAATCTAAGTAGTTTTGGGCTTATTAGCCTTGGGTTTAGGAGACTTAGAATTCTCTGGTTCAACATCTATCAACACTCTTTCAATAGCCTTGTTTGTTTCCTCTATCACTTCATCATATTTTCTCCCTATAATCTTTATTAGTCTTGTCTTTGATCTCATTAGAGGCTTAATTGCTTTCATAATTCTATCATGTTATTTTCGTGATATTACATGGAACATTTTTGTATGGATTTTACCCTTATATTATCATCTTCTTCAAGAGATAATTGTTTCCTCACTTCTAATCTATCAAATAATTTTTTTGGAATGCTACCATCTAGCTCTATCAAGTGTTTCTTGAATACTTGCATATAATTTATGACTGTATCTTCAATCATAATTTTATCCTCAATAATGTATCTTTCATAGTATCTAGATATCTGATTGATCTTACCTTGTTCAATTATTCTTTTTCTTAGTATTATCAAATCAGACTTCCATAGCTATCTCTCTATTGGCTTTTCTTGCACAATCTCTTTAGATTTGTTCTTAGTTGTCTCCTCTTCAATATTATTCTCTTCTATCTTTTTCTTCTTAGGTCGAGACTCTTGTTTAGGCTTTGAGGACCTTTTTATCGTCACAAGAATCTCTGATGTCTTCTCTTTCTCAAAAATTTTTGTTCTCTGTGATGAAATTTTGGGTGGTGAAGGGTTTGTATAAGGAACAGTGACCACAATAATAGGTGAATTAGCAAGCTCTACAACTTCAAAAGGTGGAATGGCTATAGGAGACTTTATCGCCAACCCAGAGGTTCTAGTTTCTCTCTTCTTCCTTACTACTTTCATCTCTTCTCTACTTATACCTTCTTTCTCCGCAAGATCATCAACCATTTTCTTAATCTTCCCTTTTCTCTCTTCCCTAGTCAATTCTTCTCTAATCTTAGAAGAATTCTCTTCATAGGTTCCCTATCTCTCTTCACTAGAGTCAATCTCAGAAGATAACACATGTTCAAATTGTACGGTGAGAACTTCTAAACTGACCTCATAACCCATAGGATAACACCATTTCTTCCTAGGTTCTACTACTTTGAAGCATATACAATCAGTCTCAACCATGAAATGAATTGTATCCTTGTACTTCTCAAATATTTCTTTAGGAATTCTGAATCTTTCCCCCATTTCTCTCTAAAATATCTTGAGCATTCCAAAGAGTTCTCTATCTACCCATGTACTATTTTATCTTCTATAACTACTGCTCACTTGAATAGCTATGGGTTCATTGTCTTTCCATGCTCTATGGTGCATTTTAGGAAACTTGTGTACAATGTGAATATAAATGTGTATTAATAGTGATCCAAACCTGAATGAATTTGACTTGTCTCACTTAATTTGGCTTACATTCTCCAGGAAATATTGTTTGAGTACTTCACACAAATTGTATTGCCCATTTTCTTTCAATATTTTATGCCATCATTATCACACCCGCAGAAGAAAAGTTAGGTTGGCTACTATAGTGTAATTTATAGCCCAACACCATTGAAACCAGTCTCACATTTTTCTAAAAGATGTCGGCAATTTTCATTTCCCTCTTATCCCACTTCAAATGCATTAGGGTTTCTACTTGCTTCTTTGTGTTCTTTTCAGATATAGGAACAACACCAGATTTTTTCAATCCAATTACATCATAAATCAACTTGCTAGTAATCTTAACATGCTGCTCTCCTATCCATAGAAACTAGTCATGAATTCTTCTTAGAACGATGTTGATCCATTCTTCCTCATCAAATTCATAGATTTCCATCATTCACAAGATGCTAAGATTCCACAAATGAGAAAACTCATCCTTCCAAGTTCCATCTTCTTTTATCATATCCTTCATCTCCTGAAAGATTTTGAAATCCTCTAATGTATCATACTTACAGTGTATGTAAGGCCTAATATCTTCCACATGGAGTACGCCATATGGGGTTTGCAAAATGTGCCTTCAGGATCATCCTCTATGGATTTAAAATGACGTTTCTTGAACTTGTACCTGAGTCTCTCATTAACATCATAGATCAATGGAGTATCCATGACAAACACAACTCACAGTTTGAAACAAGTAACCTATTTTCATGAAAGTAGGGTATGCACACTCCATGATCAAAGAGTTGTTCTAGCTTCTTCAATTTATTCTCTAGTGTCTTTAAACTCTTCTCAAATGGTGTTCAAAATTATTTGAGAAAATAAGCTTATAATTCACATAACTCAAATTGACACATTTCTTGATGAACTTATAAGTCTGTAAAGCTCCAATCATCCATGTTTCTGGTGATCATCCAATACAATATGTATACCCATGTGATCATATATATAGACTTCAAATGTATTATAATGTATGTCTATAATCTCACATCAACTTATTCTACACAAATAGGGGTTGGATGGATTATTGTTATAATTCTCCAAGGCTCCTTGTAAGGCCATGCTAGGCCATATAGACTGATATGGTAGTATTAGCATTAGGCGAGGAATCAGTAGCATCTACTAATGCTCCCTAAACCTTAGAATCACTTTTTTCCTTCTCTTTCCACACCTTACCACTATCCTTTTCTCCTTCCCTTTTAAACTTTTGATCAAACTCATCCATATACCCAGCCAAGCTCTTACCAACATCACCAAAATTTTTCTTTATAATAATAGGTGGTGATATTCTATTTATCACATCTCCATAATACCTGCAAAAATTCACTACATGTCCTTGATTTTTACATTTATAACATGTAGGAGATGATCTATTATGATTAACTTGTAACCTAAAATTCCTTTTGATGTACCCAAAGTTGTTGCATTTGTAACATGTAATCTTAGCTTCACTTTCCTCTGTGATGTAATCTTGTTTAAATCTAGATTGATAAGGTTTTCTACATTCTACTTTCTAGTGCCCATATTCATAGAAATTGAAACAATAACCAGAAAATGGCTTATAAGGAGTCTTACCTTTGCAATCCCTCTTCATGTGACCAAATTTATTACATCCAAAGCATCTTCCTTTGAAAGGTTTTATCTCCTCTCTAGGTTCCTCTTGGTGTATAACATCTTCTTTTCAATTAGGCGTCTCATCTATTTTACCTTCTGACTATCTTTCTTGAGATTTAGAGCATTCTTCTTTATGAAAACCAACTCCTGTCATGTCACCTTTATGTTTTTGTCTTTCCCTCTATTCATCAATCTTTTCAGTGTTCCCATGAATTTTTTCAATGTGATTATTTTCTTCAACAAGTTATCCCTTAATGATGTGGTTATATTTTTCTAATTCCTGATACCTTATTCTATAATCATCAAGTTCAAACTGCATCTTTCCCATCTGTACATTTGCATTCTTCAAGGTCTCTTCAAGTCTAGTCTTTCCATCTCTCTCTTGTTGAATTTATTTAGCCATCTAAATAGTAGTAACTTCATATTCATGTTTCAACGCTTCTGTGTCTTGCTTAATTTTCTCTATTAGATCTAATGAATTAATTTCAGGTTCATTTTGTATCTTTTCCATAAGTTCTTTCCTTTTGGTTCTTGAGAGTTCAAGCTTCTCTTTAATATTCTTGATATAATCCTTGAATCTTGATTCTTCTCACTTTAAAATTTAATTCCTTACTGTCAGCATTATCCTTGTCTAGGTCTTCAAGTAATGCTTTAAGATTCTCTTCTAAACTACTTGAATCCATCAAGATCTCCCTCAAGCTGTTAGGCTTTCTCTCCAAGGGCTAGAAGATTTGATACCAATTGTTAGGATTAAACAATAATGAGAGAGGGGGGGGGGGTGAATAAATATTTTTGTACTTTAATTACAAACTTAAAAAATTCAAACTTAACCAAACAATTACTGAAATAAAGAGAACATACACATAAAGTGAACAACTCATAACACCATGGTTTGTTAATGAGGAAACCCTAGCCAAGGGAAAACCTCGATGGGGATGATACCCAAAAATAATTTACTAAGAGTATAATGTCCCTGTTAGGAGCTCAATATTACATTTAGTACAAATCCCTGTTAAAGGATAGAAACCCTGTTAGGGGTAATACAAGGAGCTCACTGCTCTTACAATCCAAAACTATCTCTACAATGATTTATCATAAAATATGAACTATAAAAGAATATTTTTTCTTAAGTAGTTCCATTAATATCTTGCAACACCCTCTACATTATTCTGACATCCCAATGCTTCCACATATATCATGTACATCCTTGCATCTCAAAAACATCTCTACATATATACCCGATCTCATAACCTTCCCAGTCAGCTCACAAATTCATCACAAAATGTGTTCAACACATAACCCAATAGAAAATACACAATATAAAATCATACATCCACAAAGATAGGATAGGAACCAACCAAAATCCAAAGTGGAACTTCTAGAATCCATAAGTTACTCCTTCAATCATTGCGACCACTTATCTTGCCTGCTCCACTGTCTTTGCGTACCCAAAATATGTGCTAACTCTCACCAGTCATTTCCAAAATACAAGAGACCTTCAATATAGATATAATACATCCCAAAATATATCCATCTAATCTTGTACGATGTAAATAATCACATATTGTGCTCGCTAGTCAAAACAGTGCAACTGTATGCTATCAACTGCTTCCTTGACTTAGTCATTTTTCCAAAATTGTACAACCAAAACTAGGCTGTGCTCCAAGAAACCATGCCAATAAGTAGTGTTTCCATAAATGAAAACATATATTCTATCCTTATTAGGCCACTTTCCAATATGGTTCCCATGAGAAAAACTTTGGTTTTATTGCATTGCATGACTGTGGATGCTTATTCTTATTGTTTAGTTTTTTCATGCAATGAATGTTTACTGTTGCAAGTGGTTGAATGGTTGATGAAAATTTAGATTTTCTTGATTATTGATTCACCCCCCTTAGTAACCTTGGATCTCTTAATACTAACAATATACATATACATATACATATACTTACATACATACATTAATACATACAACCATACCGACCCACATCACTGGGATTTCTCTTCATAAGGCTTGAGAGTGACCATGTATTCTAGACATTCTTTATCACTCTTGGGTATGATATGTAGATCTTATCTAGAACCAAGGTCCATAACCCATGTATCTCTCAATGACTTGATAGTGTAGGGCCAAAATCACATGGCATGACCTTTTTTACCAGACCACATGCACTATCCCTTGTTTATGTAAGGTTTTTAGCCACCAAGGAATAGAGACCACACATAGGCATGTAGTGGTTCCTAGTATACAATCACCAAGTCTGCCTCATACATTCTTGGTGAGTAAACACATCACAACACAAGAACAACATTCAAAAACACTAAGGAGAAAATAGGTTTAGCCACCCGAATTCATTAATGAAAGAGAGATAAGGAAGTTTATCATCCTAAAAAGTAAGCACCCTTGATTAGGCTCTCATTTTAGCACCATTTTAGCATGTATGAGTTCACACATTAATTTCTCGCTCTCTTAATGCTTATTGGACCTTTGAATTAACATTATAAGTCATATATTGATTCAATTTTTTCAAAACTCAAGGTTGGACCTTATTTCTAAGTTTGATCCTATAATTTTACTCCAATCAAATAATTCATTTCATCTCCTAGGACCTATCCTACCATTTATGACCTTTTCATGTTCTCTCAAACTTGGAATGAGTTGTACTCGAGAATCCCACATCTACCCTACTCAACTGGAACCCCATTCAAATATTGATTCTTTTTCCTAGGTACATGATTCGATTGGCAGCCTATACCTAGGTAAAAGATGTTGATTAAATGATATCTAACGGAGATGATGAAAACTGAGTGATACCGAGTATCATGATTGTAGAAATGGTTAGATTAGTTGTTGTTTTGTCATTGATGTCAAGCAATTGATTAATTGATTTTTATTGTGTTACCATATCTTAAGAGGAGAAGTTAAATGGGCGACAAATATAGATTAGACAATGATGAAGTAATTGTGATATATTTGTTTTCTAATATATATTTGATGTTTGGTACATTTGATTGATCAAGTCGGGAACTACAATGAATTAAGTTATGACTAAAAGAGATACTTTACCGAGTTAGACTGAGTCAGTCAATAGAATATTATGAGTCAATTACAGTTACCGAGCACCAAAGATGAGTTAGACACCGAGCATTGAAGAAGTTAGTTATCGAGTTGTAAAGAAAGTTTTACCGAGTATAATATACTGATATTAAATGATGATGAAATCAAATTTAATGCGAAGCGATGATCAGTTGGATGAGGAAATGAATTAAATGAAGTAAATTGTTACAAGATCTATGAATGAGAAAATTCAATATGAAGATCTAAGGCGAAGATTAAGTGATTAAACAGAAAAATGAAAGTTCCAAGAAAAGCTACAAGATCCGAGGTAAAATTTTAATGGTTTACCAAGTTGAGAAATATGAAGAAGATGATCGAAAGATTGAGCGTAAAGGAAGGAAAATAAAATCAAGGAGATTAAGAGGAAATTTTTTGTCTATATAAGGAATGAGAATTAAATAGAGTGTAGGGCTACTGGTGAATTGAACAGAGAAGGAAAGAAGATGAAGAACAACATTTACCAAGCAGAACAAAGAAAGACAGATTGAAGAATCTACAGTCTGAGAAAGAGATCAATGGATTATGTGATTCTAGTATTAAATTGAGCATAAAGGATTTGATTCAAGCATAGTGAGTTTCTATTTTTACAGATCAAAGTTTACTATTTCTTGTTAATATTTCTAACAGAGAAATCTCTTAACCGAGTGGATTTAACCATCCTATTTGTAAAACCTAGACTTAGGTGACATTCCAAAAGAGTGTTTGAAGACCTCTAACAAGGAAAATCCTAATATGGTGAGGATCTTAATAGATATGAGGTGAATCCCCTAACAGGGTCACATTTAGAAAATGTTTTTGTAATCTTTGAAAAGATAAGTTCTTAACCGAGCATACTTCAGAAGGTTACCTTTTTATTGTAGGTAAAAATTCTGACAAAGGTTTTTCCCAAATTGGGGTTCCTTGTTAAATCTGGTGTCAACTGAGTTATATCATGTGTTAATGAGTTAATTTGATGTTGCTAAGTTTGAATGATTGATTGATTCTTATGTTATTTACTGAATTGGCTATTTACTGTATTCAGTATTTACCAAGTGAATCAGTGAGTTTAGTTTTAAGAGTTTAAGTTTTGATTTGTCTGATTCACCCCCTCTTAGTGGGACCAACAATTGGCATCAGAGCTTTGTTACTCTGAAGTGATAATTTTAAAGGACTTGAGTTAAGAGCTAAAGATGTATAAGAGGGAAGAACCAAAGCTGAATAGGGATCATTTCTCTACATGGAAAAGTAGAATGAGGTTGCATGTGTCTTTAGTAGGAGAGTATGCACTTTACTATCTTGAGAATGAATATGTAGCACTGACTACTGCACCTTTGACTATCAGTGAGCAAAGACATAAACATGAAAATACACAATTTATGATTGAGATTGCTTCTACACTCACCATCCATGAATATGATGAGCTTGATGGTTGTACTATTGTGAAACAAATGTGGGATAATATTTTTTTGACCTATGGTGGAGATCAACATGTTCAAAAGGCTAAAGCATAAATCTTGAGAGGAAAATTTGACTCTATGAGGATGAAGGAAGGGGAGAACATAATACAATATATTACAAGAATTAAGGAGATTATTAATTCTATCAAAGGAGTTGGTGGTATCATAACAGAGGATGATGTTACAAGGAAAATATTGAGAAATCTGCTACCAAGTTATGCTATTCATTTATCTGCTATGCAAGATCTGAGATATATACCCCAGATGAATATTTCACTAGATGCTACTATTGGTAAGTTAACTACATTTGAGCTAAATGATTTTGACAATAGTGTGCCCACTACTTCTAAGATTGATTCTACATTTAAGTCTACTTTAAAGATTGGAAAGGTTAGGGAAGCTGCTGCTAGAGATGGTTATTTGAGATGTGCTAGTGAGAAATTTTATAGTTGCACTGAAGGACTTGAAGAACTATTTACTGAATGTGATGAGAATGAAAGAGAGTTTGAAGCTTTGTTGGCTAGAAGGCTACAAAGAGGCAAAGGAAAATACCAAGGTAAGTTACCCTTGAAATGTTTTAATTGTGATAAAATTGGCCACTTTGCATCTAACTGTCTAGAGAATGATAAGGAGGAAAAGAAAGATAAGGACAAGAGAGAAAACTGATTCAGGAGATAAATATACTACAAAAACAAAGGTAAGAAATCTTTTTATATTGCTAATGAAGGAAAAAGTGGTGATGATTCTATTGAGAGTAATGAGGAAAAATAAGTTGTTTATGTTGCTATAAAAGATGATTATGATGAAGAAGAACCTAGAGCCCTAATATCACAAGTAAGTAAGAATGAAACATGGATTATAGATAGTGGTTGTTCACATCACATGACTGGTGACACACTTAGGTTTATTTCCTTGGAAAAGAATGATGGAGGTAATGTTAGATTTGGTAATGATGTTCCATATCCAGTGAAAGGAAAAGGATCTATAATTATACTAAATAACACAAGATGTGATGATGGCTATTGGGTTGAAGGCTTAAAGTACAATCTGTTGAGTGTTGCACAACTAAACAATATAGGTCACCTAATGGAATTGCAATATGGAAGAGTGAAATTATTTACTGAGAAGAGTAATATAATTTCTACTGGAGAAAAATCTAAGGTAATTTATTTAATCTTGATACTTCTATGAAGAGTTTCCTATTTACTAAATTTGAAGATATTTGGTTATGGCACAAAAGGCTTTGTCATGTTAATTTTGACAAATTAATCAAAGTGAGTAATAATAGAGTAAGAGGACTACCAATACTTGAAAAACTAGAGAATTCTATGTGCAGAGAATGTCAGATGGGTAATTAAGATTACTAAATCTAGTTTTGCAAGAAAGACTTATGTTACACAAGGAATTTTGGATTTAGTTCATACTGATTTATGTGGACTGATGAGAACTCAAAGTTATTAAGGAGACAAATATTTTATTTTATATTTGGATGATTATTCTAGAATGATGTCTGTAATGTTCTTAAAATAAAAATCTAATGCATTTCAAATGTTTAAGTGGTATAAGGCCCAAGTTGAAAAAGAAACTAGAAGATAGTTGAAATGTCAAAGATCTGACAGAGGAGGTGAGTTTACTTTTGATGAGTTTACATTGTTTTGTAATGAAAATGGAATCTTGAGAGACAGTTGTTACCACCAAGGACATCATAGAAAAATAAGATTACTGAGAGAAGAAATAGATATATTGTCGATTGTGCTTGGACATTGATGATTGAAAAAGGAGTTTTACAGAAATTGTGGAGAGAAGCTATGAGTACTTCTATTTATACACTAAACCAAGTATAAATGAAGAAAGGTACCAAAAAGACACCTTATGAAATCTGGTATGATCACAAACCTAATGTTAGTTACTTTAAAATCTTTGGGAGCAAATGCTATATTCTGAAAGATTCTAGAGAAGGAAAGTTTGATTCAAAAGGAGATGAAGGAATATTATTAAGATATTCTACAAAGAGTAAAGCTTACAAATGTTTGAACAAGGTTACTAACAAAATGGTGGAAACTTCAAATGTGAGAATTGATGAATTTGCAGAAAGGAACGATGAAGATAGTAAGAAGGAACTTGGTGATTATGAGAATTTTGTATATGTACAATGTGATGCCCCTGAAACTTTACTAAGAGAACCTACTGAGGAGGAAGATGAACAAGAAGTTCCACAACCGAATGTTGATATTGAAGAACCGACAACTACCGAGTCTATTTTGGCAAAGTATGTGAGAAGGCACCATTCCCCGAGCAAGATTATTGGAAATAAGGAAGTTGGAGTGATGAAAAGAAGCAATGCTAGAGACAATACATGTTTGTGTGTATGAGGAAATTTTCACCTATTGGGAACAAGCTCAAACATGAAAACATTAGCGGGTTAGCACCTACAAAGATTTAAATCATGAAATGAGAAAGAACCAACATAGAAATCAACATAACATCAGATTGAGCTATTAATATGTTGCACCCTATTAAAGACTTATTAGATTTTCTCTTGAAATAGATTTGTGGGTGTGCTCTTCCAACACAAAATATGAATCCCACTTGATAATAGATGATGATCTAACATGCAAGCTATTTGAGATGATGTGAAGAACTCAAGAATAAAGTATGAAGAACTTTTCCCCAAGCTTCCACAAAGAAATGCAAATGCTAAGCTAAGATAGTATGCAAGATCAAGCTAGATTTAAGATTCATTTTCCATTCCTAACATGTAATATCTAAGTACTTAAGATTTTAAATGAACTAATAACATGAAAAACAATGCAAATTCTAGAGCTATGTTAGCATGATAACAATGCATAAAAATAATTCATGATTTTCTCTTGGCAAGGCTCCTATTCATAGATTTTTGGAGAGAAGGCAAGGGCTTGGGTGAGGTGGAGCACATGTGGCATCCACATAGATTCCACATGGAGGACACAAGAGAAAAAGGACATGCCATGCAAAAAGTCAATCCAAGCCTTTAAGTTTTGAGAGGCTCAAGGTTACTCACACAACAACCTTGGAGAAAGGAGTGGGGGACCAAGGTGTAAGAGCATTTAAGGAAGTTGGGTGGTTTCCTTGGGAGGAGTTTCTTACACATGTGTGAGCAACTCATTAGCACTAAAAAGAGTAAGAATCATGTTTTTATACTAATTAAGTGGGATTAGTGTGTGCTTTATTGGGAAAGTAGGTTTAGAGAGTGAGGTGATGAGTGTAGCGTAGGAGTAGAGTAGGCTTAAGGTAGGGTTCTAGATTGGATTAGGATTACATTTAAATTAGATCTAAATTTAATCATAGCTTAGAAGAATATTAGGATGTGGAGGAAAATAAATAAATTTGAATTTATTTAAAAGGGGGATTTTGTGGAGGAGCATATATTAAATGCAAATTTAATATATTAGGGAAGGGTATTTAAATTATCTTTAGATACCATACAATAATGAATTTATTTAATTAAATAAATTTAATTAAATCAATAGATGAATATAACAACAATAGTTAATTAACTAGAATTAACTATAATGCAAAGGGAATATTAATTAAATTAATATGAGTGTGCAGGGATAATTTTAGATGTCTACATTTTGCCCCTCTTTGAAGTGGCATTGAAAATAATGTCAGGTTAAAGAAAATAAAATAAGATGCCCCAGAAAGAATAGGAGAACCTAGGGTGATGATGGTGAAGGATGCCCCCCTCGAGAAAATAATATAAAAAAATATTTTTTTGTAAAAAATTTCTCGAAAAGGTGGAAAGAGAGGAGAAAGACTAATTGCATGACATATCAGGAAGAAAGAGGGCAAAAAATGGGGACCAGAGTGAAAAATGGGGACTAGGACAAAAAAATGGGGACTGGGGCAAAAAATGGGTCCCAAAGGGCCTATAAATAGGCTACCAGGGCCTTGGGAGAAGCCATTTTCACTCACAGAGAGAAAAAAAGAGAGAGAAGCGAGAGCGATGGAGTACCCCCAAGACCATGCCCAGCTTGGAGAGTGCATCCAGACCTACCAGCGACCTACATACGTAGGACCAGTGGTGAGTCCAACATGCCCTACCTGTTAAGTTATTAATTTTTGCATTTAGTTAGCATTTAATGCTCCAAAACTGGGAGAAAATAGTGTCGGGGTGCAGACGATGATTGATTAATCATCATTGTCGTAGAAGACAATCAACTGATTGTCATCTTTGAGGATTCCAGATCAAGGATCGGCATCTGCGAAGGAAAAGGAGGGGAGCAGAGATGAAGGATTAGAACCATCGTCTATGTAGGCAGGGAGATGATGACCTAAACCATCCTCTCCACAGATCGGAATATACGCCGATCGACATCTGCGCGGGTTAATTGATGTCTGCACCGATTGACCCAAAAAAGGTAGAATTAGAGGAAGAGGAGATAGGGGGAAGGAAGAATTGATGCTCGGGAGTAGGAAAAGGTTTGATAGGATTGACTTGTGTGTGTAGGAGGATACAGTACCATTTCGGTCCCAAGAGTCCTAGCCTTACTTGATGGTACTATCAAATCAACTAACAGTGGAGGAGTGGGGACATGCCACCTTATCTGGTCTGGGGCATGTACATTTGTGGCCAAAATTGAGAGTGCATAATACGCTGATGATGAAACTGATTGAGAGGTGGTGCAACCTGACCTCAAGCTTTCAGTTCCCGACAGGGAGGCCACCATCACCCTTTATGATATCTGGCGAATATATCGTGTGCCAATCCAGGGGTTGATAACAAAGTACATACATGAGGGTTCATAGCCCTATATAAAGAAAAAATTTGGGTGTCCATACGCCCAGATTCTAACATTGATCTAGTGGATGTCCTGGAGCATAGTGATGGAAGCACAACCACGACTGTGCCAAGTAGCTCTGTACATGGTAGGGTTAGTTGGGGGACACATGATGCTTGATCACGCTAGACATGGGTTCCCAGTTGGATGGGCATGGGTACTGAGTTCCATGTTGGAGGACAAGGGGATTAGTATTGCTAGGGATATACCATCCTCGACCAACTTTACTATGATTTACATGTGTGCCTACCAGAAGAGTAGGAAACTGGGGGCTGGGGTTACATTACTATTGGTATGGGTATGGGAGCACATTGAAATGGTGCACGCCATTAGATGGAAGGAGACTAGAGTGTATTATGAGCTATATGCATGCAGGTACTGACCACCCATCAGTTATGAGTCGACAGACTCTGTCAGTCACTGGCAGAGGACTTTAGATGAGATGCAGTGGATAGAGTGGGCTCTGTATGAAGGATGCGAGGCATGGGGGCATATAGAACTAAGGCAGTAGGTGTACACAGAGGATGGGTGGTTAGACACCTATTTATTAAGGTTTGTGTAGATTGACTACTGGCTTATTAGGAGGACAACACATGATTTCTTGATACATGTCATCCTGGGTATGGAAAAAATTTGGATAGGTATAGGATGCTATGCCAGATGAGTTTCCACACCCACTAGTAACATGGGAGGTAGGAGTATATAAGGGATGAGGGTAGACCTAAGGAGAGATTGGTCATCATGGCTAGAGATGATAGTGGTGATATGGCATCAGGCACAAGAGTTAGTCAGGGATGCAAGGGTCACACCGGCGTACACTCAGTGGTGGTCCATTCATAAGCCAATTAGATTGACTATCCTAGGGGTTGTGAAAATTGATGAGAAGCCAGCTGGAGGAGGGGATGGTGTAGGGAAGGATGGTGGCAATGATGGAGAGGATGGGGGAGATGGAGGAGATGGAGGGGTGGAGGGGGTGGTGGCCAGAGAGTAGTAGCAAAGAGGTAGAGTGGGCCAGTGCAGGTACTAGTAGGCAGAATGCCGCCATTGATCCCACCAGGATAGGTACAGAGACATGGGCCATAGGGACCACCTCCATAGGTATAGGGAAAGGGATAGGGACAGGGACAAGGACACAGAAAGGGATAGGGAAATGGACAGGGAGATGTGTTGATAGAGGGATAGGTACCACAGGGGTCACCTACTAGATTCATAGTTCAGGAAATATATGATACTATCGTGGCAGAGCATGAAAACCTACAGACAAAGTTGAGGTGGGTACAAGGATTGTTAGCCACTACTCAGGATACTAAGAGAAGTGTAAAGGAAGAGATAAATTGGGTATAGGGAGTCCTTGCAGGGGATACAACCCAGGAAGACAATACGCAAAGAGTATTGAATCTCTTACAGGAATGGGTGGATGTGGGAGAGTTCACCATGATTGAGACAGATAGGGCAGTGTTGGCAGAGTCTTAGGGGATGAGCTAGTTACAATAGCAGGTGGATGTTCTGAGATAGGAGTTATAGACTATGACCTTAGAGCAAGACAATTATAGGTGCAGGGATGATGAGTACATGGGGCAGAAAGAGATCACTGTGCAGGCTGCCACAGGCCTGAGGGTTATGCAGGTAGTGCAGAAGGCATTCTCTACACATAGGCAAGAGCTGAGAGAAGTCCAAGAGATGGAGTAATATCGCTGATATTACTGTGATATTGGCCTAGAGGGACAAATGGTAGCTGAGTACAGTGAGCGGTCTGTGAGTCAAATGACATGGGGAGAGGCATCATAGGTCTCGGTTGGGATGAGACCTCCTCGGGGAGATGGGACAAGAGGAGCAGGGCCATCCTCACGGCCAGCCACATGAGCCACATCGGCTATTTGGCACACATTTTTGATTTTTTGAGCATTTTGAGATGTATAGAGAGATCCCTGCATATTGTATATGGACTTTTTAGTACTTTTATGAGACATTATGATATATACAGACATTTATTGTGATGGTCCTACCTTTTCTTTATATATACATTTATATGATTTCTATATGCACATGATGATGATGTTTAGGACTGACGTGTGTGATGCAGGATGTGATGTATAATATGATGATTATGCTGACGTATTGGTGATGCAGGAAGTGTGTACACATGGGATGAATAATTTTTAGTAAATGTATGGATAATGGATGAATTTTATTATGATGGATGTAATATGTAAAATGCAATGTAAAATGAAATGGTAATTAATGATTAATGACTAATACATGACAATGCACCTATGAATAATGAGTAATGAATAAATGACTTAATGAATAATGATTTAATGAATGAGATAATGCATTAATGATGTAATGAATTAATGAGTTAATGACTAATGAAAAATGACATAATGACCTAATGTATAAGACTTAATGACTTAATGAATGCACCTAGATGTCATAGGATGAAGTCAACATGTAACTCACCATAAAAAATGCAACTAAATGAATGCAATTAATGAATGCTATTAAGGAATGCAACTAGACGATGAAGCTCATGAGGACAACATTTTTGTGTGTATCAAACAAGACCAAGAGGATTACATAGCTAGCTGTAGTGGGGGGTGGGGGGGATAAATAAGAACCTTGCCAAGAGTAAAAATGCAACATGCAACATGATTTATCTAAGATGCAACCTAGCTACATGATTTTATGGGATCATACTGTGTTAATGTTGGAGAGAGCACCCTAGTTTGATTTTGCAAAATGTGATATGCACAGTATGTTAGAAAACACTAGTGACATTGTTCCTTTGTGTGAACTAGACTCTCAGACAAATAGTTTGTTAGGAATAGAGATGCAATATATCAGTCATGATGGAACCAATGAAATGTTACTCATGAGGAGACACAGTACATCCAAATCTTTTGAAGGATTTGATGGTATGTGTATGAATCCTACCCTGAGTGAGGCATACATAGTCATGAAATAAATATCAAACACAAATGCACTAACAAGCTATAAAAAACATATCATATCGCAAATGACATGTACTCCAATAGACACTTTCCACAATGGACCAAGATATTAAAGATCGAGGCATTCATGAGAAGGATATATTAAAATACAAAAGAAAATCAACATAAAGGCCTCATGACCAAGCAATCATTTAGTCCAAAATTTATTTCCATGAAGAAATTTTATGTGATGATTGATTTGATAAGCCGACACCAGAAGGATGCATCCTGATGGGCAAAGATTGAATGATTTCGAGATGGGAATTCAGAGGCAATTTCTTGTGAAGGGAGTAAAGGCTTGAGAAATTTAAATCTGTCTGTTGATTTGATGAAAATGTTTGCACTCACTGTGTTTGGGAATAGAAAGCTCAATGTTTGGGGTAATCTCAGTCGTGCGGGAATAAGGTCTTAATGCAAAAGCACAGATGTGCTCGGAGACTACCTGTACAGACATGTGTAATGAGACAAATTTTTATTGTGTAAGGGGGATGGAATGGACTTATTATGAAGATGTAATGGATATGGCATATAAGGTGGTCTAAGGAGATGGTGGATCTAATAGGAAGGTATATACAAGTGATATATAAAAAAGATCAAAGGATGGGATAATGTGGATCATATAACTGATGCATACGCTAGGTGAAAGACCTAGGGAACACAAGCTTGGTGATGGTGGCTAGATCTTGGGTGAATGGATATGACGGATTGAGATGATATTTTTATAGATAATGGCATGGTCCACTATGTATGACACTTGATTTGTAGTTTTTTACCACACATAATTGTCCAAGGCACCCAATTGCCAGGTTTTCACCATTTGACGATTTTATGTCTCTTAATTTTTTCCTTTTTGATTATTTTAATTTTTTTGATATATATATATATATATCATCAAGGTGCCTCTTTACCAGGTTTTCACCAAGACAGTGATTTTTTTAGGACTTTTTATAATTTTTAAGGATTTTCTTAGATGAATGAGGTGAACTACATGGATTAGGCATAGAATTGCTTGAGGTGAAGGATGCTGATGGGATCATTCAAAGGTTCTCCTTTTGGCATTGATAGATGATATGCCCCTAACCAAAAGTTTGCTGTGAAAATATAAGGACCCAACCATGTAACTTCAAACTTGATTTTCTTTTCTCTATCTACGCCTACCTTTTGATTCTCTTTGATGACTAGATCTCCCACCTGAAATTGTCATGGGAAAATTTTCTTACTTTAGCTTCTCTTAAGCATATTTTGGTAGACAATAAGATGATCATATGCTTATTGTCTCTTTTCATCTAGAAGGTCTAGCTATGTGAGTCGTTCCATGCGGTAACCTTCATTAGTGACTAGGTTCTTGAGTGACACTCGTAGTGATGGTAGATCGACCTCAATTGGTAAGATGGCTTCTGCACCATACAAAAGTGAGTAGGGGGTGGTGCTTGTGGGAGTACGGTAGGAAGTAAGATATTCCTAGAGGGAGAGATTGATTTGGAGGTGCCAGTCATGACTAGTATCATTGAAAACATTTTTGAAGATATTGAGGAGGGTCTTGTTAGTTGCCTCAGCTTGGCCGTTACCTTGTGGAAAATATAGACTAGAGAAGTAGTGATGGATATGGAGGTGTTCATACATATCAGTCACATGTGGGTTTTAAAATGGCATACCATGATTTATAAAGACGGTGGATGAGATCCTGAAGCGGTCGATGATATGGTAGAGGATGAATTTGGATATCTGGACACCTGTAGTAAGGGTAAGCAAGATCACTTTGACCCATTTGGTGAAGTACTCACTGGCTATGATGATGCACTGGTGTCCTTATGAGGATATGGGGTGATCTTACCAATGAGGTTAAAACCCCAACAAGAGAATGACCATGGAGGTGCAATAGGATGTGGGTCCTGGGATGGAGCATGAATTAGATTAGCATGTTATTGACAAGGTAGGAATTTCTTTACAAATTCACAGGCATCATGTTCCATTGTAGCCCAATAATATCCTTCTCTTAGAAGATGTTTGGCTAGGACCATGCCACTTGTGTGGGCATTGTAGATCCCAACATGTACCTCTTGTAAATCCTGGGTGGCCTCATTTCCATCTAAACACCTAGAGAGAACATTGTGACAACCTTGACGATATAAGGTATTGGATACAAGGGTGTAGCGGGAAGCTCTACGAATGAGGTTCTAGCATTGGGTGTTTGTGAGGTGGGGGGATATGATACCATTCTTTAGATATACATGGATGTCATGGTGCCATGGGGAATGAGGACCAACCAAGTCACATACCCTTTTGGAATCAATGTCTTTGTAAGTGGGCATGTGAAGTTGCTCAACCAAGAATTCATATTGTGTTGCATCCCTAAGAATCTCTAGGAGGTAGCCAATAGTGGCCATTACATCCATAATTTTTTTCTACTATCTAGGTATCTGAGTGATCTGTAGGTTTAGGAAGTTCTCTTTCATTTTATCAACCATCTCCTTGTAAGGAAACAATTTTTCATCCTTTTGTCTGGAACTCATCTAGGACTTGTTTAATGATGAGTTGTGAGTCTCCAAAGATATGTATTTCTATGATATTCTATTGGATTGCCACTCTGAGCCCAACTATAAGTACTTCATACTCAACGATGTTGTTTGTATAGGGGAATCCTAATTTGAATGATTTGGGTGTGTAATCACCTTGAGGGGTGACAAAGAGTATTCTTTCCCCTGCACCATGGGCTGTATAGGATCTGTCAAAGTAAAGCTTCCAGATTGGTTGCTCTTAAATCATGCATAGGCGCTCATCTGGGAATTCTATGACCAAGGGATATGCACCAACCAATGACACTTCTACTAACTGATCTGCTATAACTTGCTCCTTGATTTATTTTCTGTCCACGTACTAGATGTAAAATTTTCTTAGGAGCATTACCCACTTTTCCATGTGGCCTATGAGAGTAGTCTTGGATAGTAAATATTTGAGGGGGTCAACCTTGGAGATGAGATTTACTGTGTGACTCAACATTTAATGGTGAAGTTTTTGAGTGGCGAAAATCACTGCCAGACATGATTTTTCCATGGGTGAATAGTTGATCTCATTAACCACTAGTGTGTAGTTGATATACTAGATGGCCCTTTCCTTTCCATTATCATCTAGTTGAGCAAGGAGTGCCCCCAGTGATGTAGCAATTGCAAAGATATATAATAATAGTGGCCTTCTTGGTATTGGTGGTACCAAGATAGGTGGAATTGTGAGGTACTCTTTGATTTTCTCAAAGATTTTCTGACAGAGTGCATCCCATTTAAAATAGGTCTCTTTCCACAACAAGTGAGTGAATGGCTTGCACTTATCCACTAATTGAGAGATGAAGCGACATACATAATGCAAATTTCCTTATAGACTACATAGTTGCCAAAGTGTTATGGGTGGAGGCATTTCCATGATAGCCTTTACCTTCTTTAGATCTATTTCTATGCCTCTTCTTGATACAATGAATCCCAGGAGCTTCCCTGATGTGACCCCAAAAATACACTTGTTGGGGTTGAGTATTAGGCCATAGTGACTAAGATGATAAAATAGACATTCCAGTAATCCAGGTGATCTTCTCTTTTTATTGAATTGGCCAGGATGTCGTCCACAGAATCTTCAAGAATTTTGTGGATCATGTCATGAAAGATAACAATCATGTCCCTTTGATAAGTTGCCACTACGTTCTTTAAGCCAAATGACATCATATTGTAGCAGAAGGTACCCCAAGGGGTTGTAAATGTTTTCTTATGTTGATCTTCTTCTGCTATGTGGATCTAATTATATCCTAAGAATCCGTCCATGAGAGACAACATCTCATGTCTAGCGGTGAGGTCTACTATCATATCAATATTCGGTAGGGGGAAATCATTTCTTTGGGCATGCTTTATTAAGATCCCTAAAGTCTGTGCATATCCTAATTGATTTGTTTTCTTTGGATACAGGTACCATGTTGGAGATCCAATTAGAGTAGTCAATGGCATGGATGATCTTAGCTTGAAGGAGTTTTTATAATTCCACTTTGACTAATAATGCTACCTTGGGATGCATCTTTTAGAGCTTTTGCTTTACTGGTTTGACATTTGGATCCACTGCTAGGTGATGAACCACTAAGCTAGAATCTAGTCCTAACATGTGAGAAAAAGACCATGCAAATTTTTCTATAGACTCACATAGGAGAGCAGTGAGGGGTATTTCTTCACCTTCTGATAGTGATTCTACAATGTAAGTGATGTTGGGATTCTCTTCTGTACCCAGGTTGATAGGTTTTGTTTCTTCTATGAGGATGGATGATTGTTTGGGCCTGTAATCATGGATGAGAGGAAGAGGAGGATCTTTATCCTCTAGTGCCTCAGAGAGGTTTTCATTAGTGGATATGCCTTTTTTTTTACTTTTTTATGATCAAATAGCGCCTCAGAGGGGTTTTCGCTAGCAGATCCATTTTTTTCTTTTTTCTTTTTATTTTCTATTTTGTGGCTGAAGACCTCCTCTTCCCCAGAGTATGCCTTGGGGTGTAGTTTTTAAATCTGTGGTGAATCCTGCCCACAATCATTTTTCTGTTCAACTACCCCCATTAATTTTAGGAATGCATCCTCACTTTGGAATTCATCAATATGTATGACACTTGGTTGGTCCCAGTCTATGAGTTTAGGATGGATGAGGGGAAGGTCAATGAAGTTAATGGTGAGTTGACGGAGGACAAAGTTTCCCATGAAGGTTTCATCATTGAGGACATTTTCATAGGCTCTCACAATTTTCTCTTCTAGGATATCTTTAATTTCAATGATTCCACCCAGGGTATTACTATAGGTGTAGCATTTTTTAATAGGGCTCCCAGTCATGTCAAGGCCAAAACCAAGGCCCTAATTTATTTCTATTTGACAGGTCTCGATAAGAGCCCTCATGCTACGTTCCTCATGGCCTAGGCCTCCTCCCTAATAGTTCCAACATTCTGTGGCCAATTTGTGAGATGCTAGATATTTATTTTTTAAATAATTAAGGAAGCCACTATCAGGAGGTGGTGCATCCCTGTAAAGCCATATGTTGATATCTAGGTTCATTTCTTAGCCATTTAGGATTCCATCAGAGATGAAGGCAGTGGAGCCCATTTGTTCTGGCTTGGTTTCCTTGTGATTAGATGTGTTTTAAATTGGTTGTCCTTGGGTATGTGGGTTGGATGGAAGAGATCCAACTGCAAAGGCATCTAACATGCTGTATTCTCCACAACCCTAGTTATTTATCTTGACGGTGGAGAGAGTGGAAGAGAGGATAGTTTCTGGGTCTGCGTGGGATTTGGACAAACTAGAAATAGAAGTACTGATGTAAATTTTAGGACAATGATTTGAATAGGGGAAAGAGGCCTCCGATGCATGACAATATGTGAAGGGTTGGGGATCTTCATGGATAGTGACTTTAGCACCATGGTATGGGAACTTTATGCATTGATGGAAGGTGGAGGGAATAGCCTGCATGGAGTGAATCCACGGGAGACCAAGGATAATGTTGAAGGGGAGGTCAAGATCAACAACATGATAGATAGTATCTTGTACTGTAGGACCCAACTTTATGGGCAATGAGATGGTGCCTTCAGATGTGCATTCCAAGTTATCATATCCTTAATGGTAATGACATCATTCATTATATATGCTTTAGTATACCCCAACTTTTTAATGAATTTAAAAGTACATAAATTGAGGGTCAAACCATTATCTATCATGACCCATTTGATGGAAAAGTCTTTAACCATGATGGAAATATGGAGAGGGTGGTTGTGTCAAGTTTGGCGAATGACATGTCTGTTGGTTTGAAGGAGATTCCACAAGATGTGGATAGGTGGCCAACAAGGTTTTGAAATTATGTAGGGTCGATGTCGTTGGGGATACACAATTCTTGTAGATCTTTATTAAGGATTTATTAGTGGATGAGAGAAGTGCATAGAAGGTCTAGGATGGAGATCTGGGTAGGGGTGTTCCCTAGGTGTTCCAATAGGTTGTATTGTGTGCCAGCGGATGGAGTGGTACTAGCACCTACAACAGATATTCTTCCTCAGTGAGCGGTGACTGTGCATTGAATATCTGTACCCTTAACATGAATGACATTGACCAAGGGCTTTACCTGGGATATGAAGCTGATGAGGTTATCATAGTTGATATATGCATTGGTATAATCTTTTCTGTCAGCATTATCTCCTTTCTTTCCCTTCCCTTGGTTGGAGGGTTGAGCAGGATTGGCAGGTCCTTTATCGGAGTTGTGTTCAGGAAACACATTTTGATAGATTTGAAGGACTGTATTTGGTGATGGTTGGACATGAGCGTCCACTGTGATCTCCTCACGGTCGATGAGGTATTGGATATAGTGCGTCATCTTCATGCACTTTATGGTGGTGTGTCCCTTAACATGATGGTAGTCATAGTATTCGTTGTCTTTGTACCATGTAGGATTAGGTGTTGATTTGTTAAATGGTTGTGTTTGTGGGTACATGATTAGATTAGCTTTAGCCATTCTGTAGGAGATGACATCTATGGGTTCACCCAAGGGGGTAAATGTGTGTTTCGGTGTATTCTATGCTTGAGGATTTTCTTGTCCACGTGGGACCGATATGGTGTTTGTTTGGTTCACAAGAGTTTGGTAGTTACACTTATAATGTGCTCCAGGAGGAGGATAGGTAGTCGTGACTTGCAGGTGCAAGTTTTGTTGGTACACTAGTGTGGGTTGTTGATATACGAGGGGTAGTTACAGATATACTGGTGGTGTCTGATGATATGTTTGAGTAGGTGCATTAGGGCCAGCCACAACAATCTAGACATGTTTAGTATCGGTGGCACCATCAGTCGTGCAACACTCTTATTCTTGTTCCAAGAATGGGACCAATCATTGTTAGGTTTGTCATGCTGAGTTTCTTTGTATATCTTGATGATTCCATCATCTATGAGACCCTTCTCAAGGTCCATTCCTTTTCCTCTAATTTATTGGTATGGTTGTAGAAAATTCATGCAGATATGGTGCACCAGTTTGGGATGAAGATTGTCGATGAATATCTTTATCATATGTTTCTCAGGAGGTTGGTATGACAATCTTGTGGTGAGGCCTTGCCGCCTTTGAAGGCAGTCTACCAAAATTTCTCCTTTTTTCTTGGAGTTTCATAGATCTAGAAGGGATAGCTCATTCTCAATGTGATGTGTGTACTGGGCTATAAATGTTTTAGATAGTTCTACAAATTTTGTGATAGTGTCGTAGGAGATTTTGCAAAACCACTCAAGAGCTGTCCCTCCTAGGATTTTTGGGAAGATTTACATGAGAAAGTTATTGTTGTATGATACCTCTCGACATGCCATGTAAAATTATTTAATGTGGCTGATAGGATCTCCCTTCCCCCCATATTTGTCAAATTTGGGAGTCTCAAATTGTTTGGGGAAGGTGTGGCTGTGATGGATTGATCGAAGGGATATGACAAAATTCCTCAAATTTGAAGGTCTTGGTTTTGGTTCCTGCTCAAAGCTCTTTGAGAGATTTCTTCATTTATTCCCACTCTTGATTGATAGGTGGTGGGATAGGTTCCCCCAATTTACTAGAGTTGGGTGCCTGATATGGGTCAAACATGACGGGTGAGTATAAAGGATTTGGTGGGGGATATTGAGATTGTGATAAGGGGATTGGTTGTAAGTGGATTGTGAAGGAGACAACTATTGTTGGGAGAGGTATTGTTGGGGGATCTATGGTGATTATGATGGTTGCTAATAGAAGGGTTGTATTGACTGTAGTATCAGATAGGTTGGGTGACCCTGGGTCGGACCCCCATAAGATGGTTGTGCAGCAACATTGTTGTGTATAGGATTTGTGAGTTATGGGTGAATGCCCCTTGTAGGAGGAGTGAGGTAGTTGATACAAGAGGGGATGCTTGTTTTTTGAGGAGGTGGGATGGTTTGCGATGCTGTAGATGGAGGCATGACCAAGTAATTGGTATAGGTGGGTTGTTGTTGTTGAGTGGGTTGCACAACAGGTTGGACGGTGGTGAAGGGGTTGACAAATGGTTGCTATGCTTGGGAAGTGATAGGATTGGCGATATTTGAATGCATTGGTATCCCAAGTGCTTGTAGGGAAGCATGAGAATAGCTCCAAGAAAAGGATGAAGTGGCTTGTGTGGCTTGGCCAACCTGAGTGGCTTGTTGCAAAAGTGTTGGATTAGGTTATGATTGTGTGGGAGGTAATGGGACACTTTGCGAGGGTATAGGTAGTTAAGCATGGAATGTAGGCCCTTGTGGAAATAGAGGTTGATTGAAGGCCCCTATGGGTGGCATGCCAGTGGTGAATTGTGGCTACTGTCAATGTGATGTAGGCATGGTAGGTGGAAGGGATATTGGTATTGAAGTGCTTGTAGTTTGTTACAAGATGACCGACTAGGTGTTGATGGGTTGGGCAACGGTCGGTTATGGGTTGGGCAATGGTCGGTTGTGTGTTGATGGGTTGAGAACCAACCATAGGTTACACAAATTGGGAAGCAATGGGTTGAGTGGGTTTAGAAGGTTGGATAGGATGTGGTTGTGATGGGTGGATAGTTTGTGAAGGTTGGACGGGTTTTGATGTTGGAGGTGGGAAAATTTCAGAGGCTGACAATCCCATGATGGAGAATGGTGTTGGTCATTCAATGGTATGCACTATAGGTTGAGTGACTATGGGTTGAAGAAAATGAGGTATGAGAGATGTGACTTGGGATGTCCTTAAAAGTGGGTCAATGACTTATTCTACCATAGGATGGAAATGTTCGGCAATAATAGTTATAGGTCACGAGATTTGGGGTGGTAGAAGTCTAAGTGGTACTTGGATTCCTTCAGGCTGAAAGTTGGCCAGGATGGTGTGGTTATGGTGTTCAATAATGGTGCTGACCATGTGCACATGTCTAGGATGAATCATTAATGCTTCCATGGAACTTAGGGTGGGAGTCTCATGATGCTTTCATGAATGCTTCCATGTGCCTATATGTGTTTTCTTGGTGCTGGGTGATGAGGATCAAAAGTCACCACAGTATTGTTAGGGTTCACTATTAGATTAGAAAAGCTAGAAGAAATGTTAGTGTCCATGTCCTTCCTCTTCTTAGATCAAGTTTTGGGTGGCATGAAATGGATGTCCTAAAGAGATGCAAGATGGTAAGCAAGGTGCAAGATTCCTAGGTGACTAAGGATGATGGTTTAATGATCTTTTTGATTTTGATTCTTTTGGATGATGATGCTAGTATGATGGGGGTGCCCTAAGGACCTAACAGATGACTTGGTGTAACCAAAATATTATGAGTTTCTTTCCCTAATGCAAGCTTAGATGGATGTGATTGTGTCAACCTAAGATAGACTTATGGTCTTCGGAGGACAAGATTCTTTTTCAATGTAAACCAACCTTTTGATCAAGGTGATGAGGTCACATAGATAAGATGAGCTACCCTAAACAATACTTAGTCAAGGGAGCCTAATGATGGTTGTTTTGATAAGATATGGGTACTATGCAACTCAAAGGATACAACAACAAGTGAAGGATATGTTTTTGGATTTTTCATTTCTTTTTGGATGATGCTATGACAAGATTTGGATTAGTGCTAGGATGATGCTTGGATTAATTGGATTCTGCTAGATTGATTGTGTGATGTAGTCCTAAGGATGGAAACTAAGATGATGGTCCAAAGATGTAAGCTAAAATGCAATAAGAAGATGAGTGAACAATGATTCTATGATGTGCCATCTAGTCGTATTGTTCAAAGGTGACAAAGGTGCGGTTCAAATGGTACTTGGTCATGAAACTTGAAATCTTGTTATTGTAGATGACTTTGTCATATTCCTCACACATGTGAATCTCTTATTTGATGGAATCAAGGATGTTTTGATATTTTTTGGCTTCGCGTGTGGTGTTATTTTGTTCTTTGTATACTAGAGGTAATGGAGTCTTAACTTTCTTGTTCTCTTTCAAATCTGTCATGTCCTATGCTGGAGATTTTGATTTTGCATGTTTTAGGACAAATGATTTTAGGATCTCTAAAAAGACCAAATTTTGGATGTTTTGCCAGATTTTGGAGGCCACTATTTTAAAGTAGAGATGACTCTTCTTAGACGAAGATGCCAATCTGCGCAGATGATCGATTAGCATAGATGATAGTTAATAAGTGTAGATGACCGTTTCAGTGCGGAGAAGACCATTTAGGATCAAAGAAGTTTTGTGATGGAATTTGATAAATTTGATTCTCAATTTTATTTTTAGTCAATTTGTTCAATGAAAATAACTGATTTCAAAGCATTCAAACCAGCAAAATAATAGTCATGCCTCTTTAAAATAATCCAACAAGGGACAAATAAACCTTGAGGGATACAAGCAATTGTGATAGAATCATTTGATAATGATTTTGTTTATGTTTCAAGTAGTTAATGTTCCACAAGCACTTCAAACATAGCCTACCTAAGGAAGTTGGATTAGCATGAAAATATTTGTCCATAAACGTAGGCACACACATGAAAGATAATCAAAATATGATGATCACCAAGCACACAATGGATCCAGTCATGATGCCGTATTAGCCGATTCCAAATTCTCAAGGTGGCACAAATGTACTAGTGATATTGGGGAAGTTACTATCTTCCTTGCACAAACATTAGTAAGATTTAGGGTGTGAACCAGGTAGGATTCTAGATTGACAGTTCTTAGTATGGATCTTTGTTCGGTTATGTTCTTTGTGTCCATGCAAGCACGATTGAGGCATATAGCCCCACATAGAACCTTGGCACAATTAGTCACGTAAATGTGATTAAGACCTTGCGACCCTACTTTGTGTTAGGTGTGAGCCAAGTATAAGCTCAAATTTTGTCCGACTCCCAAAGCTTTGGCCCCAAAGAGTAAATTTTATTAACATGAGTTGGAGTGGTGTGGCTTACACCTTGTTCTCATGTGGGCCATTCCCAAGAGATTTTACCTCAACCAGAAGGTCCATCTAATGGTTTAATTCAAAAGCATGGATTGGCAACAAGAGGAGTCTAGATTTATGATTTTCCCACAATGAGAAAAGAGCATAATTTCCTTTGCAATGTTGTTTTCTCCCAAACACAATAGAAAAGTTTGTTCTTTCCTAAAGTTTATTCCCAAGTACCTTATTGAATGAGTCTAGGTTTTTGATTGTCATAAGAAGAAAAGAGCATAGTCCCCTATCACTTAATAAAGTATCAAGAATAATTTTTTTTTAATGTGCCTAGAAAAAATGATTAAAGAAGACACTTTGTTTGGCTGAATCTCCAAGGCAACTTGCAAGGACAAAAATTAGTAGTTTGATTGTTTCTTTCTTCTTCTCAACATCCTACAACACAAAATGTCAGTAGTCTAAAATGTCAAGTCTTCAAAATAATGGTGCTAAAATACTCATAAGAGATTAGTAACCCAAAAAACTAGCTAATAATGTCAGATTTTAGCAAAACTACACAAACGACAATTACAGGTCACAGATGACAATCCGCACAGATGACTATTTACAGGCACAGACACCGAAACATGAATATGCACAGATGAAAGATTAAAAACATAGATTCCTATTTAAAAACAACTATAGATTTATACCTGACATTAAATGCTAAGACACACAGATGCCTAATTAGGATCTCAGATGATGATCTACAGAGATGATGGTCAACCTGTGTAGACGCCAAAATAGAAAGTCAAGTTAGCAAAAATAATTAGTTAATAAAAAGATATACAATTTTTGAAAATTTCAACAAAATTTAACTCTGTAAAAGTGACACCCTGTCAAAAAACCAAGAGTTAAAAATCCCAAATATCTCAAAAAATGCTTTAAAATAAGTTAAAACCAAAGTTTTTAAATTGCAGGCAGAGACGACAGTTTTAGGGCAGAGACACCGATCTACACAGACGACTGATTGGCACAGATGATAGTTTAGTCACACAGATGACCATTCTAGGTCGGAGATGACTCTGCGTGACAATTTCTAGAATGCGACAGAAAATGATGAAAAATTCTAAAATTTTTAAGTTTTTTAGGGACATGGGTCCCATTGGGCATGCCAGAATGTGTATGAGCAAATCTTCACCTGTTGGGATCAAGATAAAACATGAAAATGTTAGCGGGTTAGCATATACAAATATTTAAATCATGAAATGATCAAGAACCAACAAAGAATTCAACATAACATCAAATTGAGCTATTAATAAGTTACACCCTATTAAAGACTTATTAGATTTTCTCTTGAAATAAATTTGTGGGTGTGCTCTCCCAACACAAAATATGAATCCCACTTGATAATAGATGATGATCTAAGATGCAATCTATTTGAGATGATGTGAAGAACTCAAGAACAAAGTATGAAGAACTTTGCCCCAAGCTTCCACAAAGAAATGCAAATGCTAAGCTAAGATAGTATACAAGATTAAGCTAGATTTAAGATTTATTTTCCAATCCTAACATGTAATATCTAAGTACTTAATATTTGAAATGAACTAAGAACATGAAAAATAATGCAAATTCTAGAGCTATGTTAGCACGATAAAAATGCATAAAAATATTGGATGATTTTCTCTTGGAAAGGCTCCTATTTACAGATTTTTGGAGAGAAGGCAAGGGCTTGGGTGAGGTGGAGCACATGTGGCATCCACATAGATTCCACATGGAGGACACAAGGGAAAAAGGACATGCCATGCAAAAATTCAATCCAAGCTTTTAAGTTTTGAGAGGCTCAAGGTTGCTCACACATGTGTGAGCAACCTTGAAGAAAGGAGTGGGGGACCAAGGTGTAAGATCATTTAAGGAAGTTGGGTGGCTTCCTTTGGAGGAGTTTCTTACACATGTGTGAGCAACTCATTAGAACTAAAAAGAGGAGAAATCATCTTTTTGACCTAGTTAAGTGGGATTAGTGTGTGATTTAGTGGGAAAGTAGGTTTAGAGAGTGAGTTGATGGGTGTAGAGTAGGAGTAGAGTAGGCTTAGGGTAGGGTTCTAGATTGGATTAGGATTCAATTTAAATTAGATTTAAATTTAATCATATCTTAGAAGAATATTAGGATGTGGAGGAAAATAAATAAATTATAATTTATTTAAAATGGGGATTTTGTGGAGGAGCATATATTAAATGTAAATTTAATATATTAGGGAAGGGTATTTAAATTATCTTTAGATACCATAGAATAATAAATTAATTTAGTTAAATCAATAGATGAATATAACAAAAATAGTTAATTAACTAGAATTAACTATAATGCTAAGGGAATATTTATTAAATTAATATGAGTGTGCAGGGAAAATTTTAGATGTCTACAGTTTGATATCTTCATTTGAGCCAAAGAAAGTCAAGGAAGCACTAGATAATGAAGATTGGATGAAAGCTATGAAAGAAGAGTATGATCAAATCGAGAAGAACAAGATATGGACTTTAGTACCCAGGCCTAAAGAAAAAAATGTTATTGGTACTAAATATATTTTTAGAAACAAACTGAATGAGCATGGAGAGTTATAAAAAATAAAGCTAGACTATGCACAAGAAGAAGGAATTTACTATGGAGAGACTTTTGCACTTGTTGCTAGACTGGAAGGAGTTAGAATAATTCTAGCATATGCTTCTTCAAAGTATATCAGATGGATGTTAAGTCTGCATTTCTAAATGGGATACTTGAACAAGAAGTATACATTGAGCAACCTGAAGGATTCAATGAGAACACAAACAAGAACAAGGTATGTATGTTACATAAAGCTTTATATGGACTAAAACAAGCACTCCAAGCATGGTATGAGATACTACACTCTTATCTAATCAAAATCGGATTTCAAAGAACAAGTGATAACAATAATGTTTACTTGAAATGTGATAGTGATAATAAATTTTTGATTGCTGAATTTTTTTTTGATGATATTATATTAGGAGGCAATGACACTTTATGTAAATGATTTTATGATGAAATGAGAAAAGAGTTTGAGATGTCAATGATCAGAGAGATTAAGTTATTTTGAGGTCTATATATAAAACAAGTTACTGGAGGAATCTATATTACACAAGCTAAGTATTTCAAAGAGATTCTTAAAACTTTTGGTATGGAAGATTCCAAGCCTGTTGGAACACCGATGGTTACTGAATGTAAATTATCTAAAGAGGATGAAACACAAGAGGTGGATAATACTCTTTACTAATCCATGATTGGTAAATTGCAGTATGTTGTTCACAATAGACCTGATATAGCACACCCTGTTGGAATGTTGCAAGATTTTCTTCTAATCTGAAGGAAACACATATGTCTGCAGTAAAAAGAATTTTGAGATACCTAAAAGGCATAGAGGAGTTTGGTTTATTATACAAGAAAGGAGGTACTTTTGATCTGCAAGTATACACTGATGCAGATTGGGCTAGAAATGTTGATGAAAAAAAAAGTATTAGTGGAGGCACATTCTTTGTAAGTGAAAGATTGGTTACATGGTTGAGAAAGAAACAAAGTTGTATTTCATAGTCTACTGTCGAGGCTGAATATGTTGTTGCTGCTATGAATTATGCAAACATAGTATGGATTAAGAAATTACTCAAAGTTATGAAAGAAGAGATCACAGATTCGATTACTATTTTTTGTGATAATATAAGTTCTATTAATATATCAAAGAACCCGGTTATGCATTCAAAGACCAAGCACATTTCTATCAAGTATCACTACTTGAGAGAACAAGTTTGAGAGAAGAATGTGAAATTGGAATATGTGAATTCAAAGGAACAACTGGCTAATATCTTTATAAAGCCACTACCTAAAGATGCTTTTGAGTATCTAAGAGGTAAATTAGGGGTTCTTCCTCTATCTAATGTTCACTAAAGAGCATGAGGCATGCTGCTTCAATTCTATATTTCATTAGAATATCTATTCTGAATTGATGTTAGTATGACACACTTTAGGTGATTCCTGAAGTTGTGAAAAGATTTTTGTAAGTAATGTTTTATGAGTACATGTCAGGTATAATCCACTACTGGAACAAGTTTTTAGGAGTATGACTTTTTGGCATTGTTGTCAAAGAGGGAGAAGAGCGAATTGATGCCATTTATCTATAGAGAGATATTGAGGGAGAAGAATGAATTTCTAATATTCACTCATGAAGGAGATTCAGAATGTATGTTACAGGAACAAAATATTTATCTAAGAGGGAGATTCCGATCAGAAATATCAAAGTGGAAAAAAATATATCAACTCAGAGGGAGTATAATTATGTATTTGGAAGCCACCATCATCAATTTCTATAATGCTGTTATAGTGGTTTCCATCAATACCAAAGATGGATATTGTTGATTAGCTGATATCTGATGGAGATGATGAAGACCGAGTGATATTGAGTATCATGATTGTAGAAATGGCTAGATCAGTTGTTGTTTTGTCATTGATGTCAAGAAATTGATTAATTAATTTTTATTGTGTTACCATATCTTAAGAGGAGAAGTTAAATGGGTGACAAATGCAGATCAGACAATGATGAAGTAATGGTGATATAGTTTTTTTCTAATATATATTTGATGTTATCAAATCGGTACATTTGATTGATCAAGTTGGGAACTGTAATGAATTATGTTATGAAAGAAAGAGATACTTTACAGAGCTAGACTGAGTCAGTCAGTAGAATGTTATGTGAGTCAGTTATAGTTACCAAGCACTGAAGATGAGTTAGACACCAAGCATTGAAGAATTCAGTTACCGAGTTGCAAAGTAAGTTTTACCAAGTACAATATATTGATATTAAATAATGATGAAATCAAAATTTAATGCTAAGTAATGATGAGCTGGATGAGGAAATGAATTAAACAAAGTTTGTTACAAGATCTATGGACAAGAAAATTCAATATGAAGGTCTAAGGAAAAGATCAAGCAGTTAAACAGAAAAATGAAAGTTCCAAGAAAAGTTACAAGTTCGGAGGTAAAAGTGTAATAGTTTACCAGTTGAGAAATATGAAGAAGATGATCGAATGGTTGAGTGCAAAGGAAGGAAAATAAAATCAAGGAGATTAAGAGGAAAAATTTCTTCTATATAAGGAATGAGAATTGCACAGAGTGTAGGGATGCTAGAGAATTGAACAAAGAAGGAAAGAAGCTGAAGAAAAACATTTATCGGGTAGAATAGAGAAAGACAAATTGAAGAATCTACACTCTGAGAAAGAGATCAATGGAGTATGTGATGCTAGTATTCAATTGAGCATAAAGGATCTGATTCAAGAATAGTGAATTTCTATTTTTACATATCAAATTTTACTATTGCTTATTAATATTTGTAATAGAGAAATATATTAACCGAGTGGATTAACCATCTTAATTATAAAAAATAGACTTAGGTGACATTCCAAAAGAGTGTTTGAAGACCTCTAACAAGGCCACTCCTAACAGGGTGAAGATCTTAATAGATTTGAGATAAATCCCCTAATAAGGTCACATTTATCAAAAGTGTTTGTAATATTTAATAGGATAAGTTCTTAACCAAGTGTACTTCAGAAGGGTACATTTTTAGTGGGTTACGATTCCCACAAAGGTTTTTCCTAAATTGGGATTCCTCATTAAATTTTGTGTCTACCAATTTATATCACGTGTTAATGAGTTAATCTAATGTTGCTAAGTTTTAATGATTGATTGCTGCTTATTTTATTTGGTGAATTGGTTATTTACTGTATTCAGTATTTACCGAGTGAATCAGTGAGTTCAATTTTAAGAGTTAAAGTTTTGATTTGTCTGATTCAACCCCCTCTTAGTGGGACCAATACAAGATGCCATAGGCAACCTGTTCCCAAGGAATTTGGCCCAAATATGGCCTAGGAGTTTGTGCCAAGGTTTTAGTGAGAAATCTAGATCTATGGTCAGCCTACCTAAGTTTTAGCCCCCAAATGGATGGATTGAGTATATAAACCCCCTATATCTTCTCACTTTGGTATTCATTATCAATTTATAGCATTCAATATCAAGTTTTCAAGCATTCATGATCAATCAAGCAATCAAATTTCAAGATCTCTTCTACAATTGAGCATCCAAGTCTTCAACCATTCAAAGAGTTCTTCTTCTTCTTCAAGCATTGTTGGAAAACTAAAAAATCCATCATTTGAGACATTTAATTCATGATCTCATTTTAGATCAATCTATTTCTCGAACATTTGTGATCACATCCAAAAAGGCATTGCATCATCAAGGTATAGGGTGATTTACAATTTAGTTCTTATTTCTATTTCATCTTACCTTGTATAATTTTAATTCAATTTAAAGGTTGATTCCTAAATAGGGATTTGAAAAAGGAAATTTTTTTCCCAACACTTTCCCCCATTTTATGTGTGCAAGAACAAGTCATAGAGCCGTTGAACAAAAATAAGAAAGATTGGACACAATCAAAGAAAACCCAATTTTTTTTGCCAAAATTGACAAGTACAGGATGCTATTGGTGGTCTGTCTCTAGGTATAGGATGAGATTTTTACCATCCCTAATATTTTTTATCTCAAATTTGGTAGAGAGTAATATTACAGTCTCCTTGGCCTAGATCTGCAATTACAACTCACTCTGACATTCCGACAGTCAAGAATTTGAATATGAAAACTCACTTCTCTTATTTCACTTAGAGGTGCATTCAAATCCTTCTCTATTCCATTTTACATTAGTTTTATTAGTTGGTTTAGATCAGATTTGTTCTTATTTAGTCTTTTGAAAGTTAATATTATCCCTCTTTCTCAATCATAAGCAACAAAGGAATAAAAACCCTTCAAGCACCAATATTGCATTGGCATCTCTAACGAGGTGTTAGTAATATTATTTTTGAGGTGGTTTTGTATTCTAATGTATCTTATGAGTTTGGGAAGTTATCCCTTTTACATGATCCCCTTTTCATATTATACATTTTGGTGAACCCGACTCTTCTTACTTACTTTTGATTTTGGTGGTTAGATCCTCCTTGCATGACATTTACACTTTGATTTGGTGCTTATATCTCATTTTTATTCATTATTTCTATCATATATTTGTTATATTTTGTGCATTTATATTGGTATTCATTGCATTATTTTATTTCATGTATTTGCATTAATGAAAAAATACAAAAATAAAATCTCATGTTGTTTTATGCATATTTTCCTTTTACATTGTTTTTATAATGCATATATTTTCTCAAGGTTATAGTGGGTTAGCCTCCCTTTTATCACTTTATCCATCCCCTAAGGATTCACCTCTTCATGAGGACATATAATTGCAAGAAGTTGGTTTGAACCCTTCTTTCAAAAATCTCTCTTTTGTGAGAAGTGTTGAAGATTGATCTTAACTCTTCTCTTTATATGTGCTTCCCCCATGAGAATAAATTGCTTAAATGTAATAATTAAACTTTTCATAACTTACCTTCTACTATTTTCAATGAATTTACATTTAGGAATGAAGCTTTAATGAATCATAACTATCCTTCTCATAAAGTTTGTTCTCTTTCCACTAGCAATGATTTCCCTATTTGGGATAAACCACTAGATAATGATATTGACCATTCTCTCCCTCATGAAGTTAAATTGATGAAAGAGGATGATATTTTGGTTAATATTTCTTCTATTCCATCTAGATATGACACATTTATGCATGGTATTTCTCCTTCTCCTAAGATTTACCCCCTTTGTGAGGATATTTGTGGTTAAAATTTCTTCTATTCCCTCTAGAGATGACACATTTATGCATTTTGGAGCAAGATGAGTACATTATAAATATCTTTCTTAATATCACATTACCTTCATTCAACATCCATTTTAGTGATGAAGCATTGATATAAATCCCTAATCCCCATTCTAAAGATTGTGCTACTCACAAAGACACCTTGAAAGAGGAGAATGATATCATAACTTCTTTATTTTATGCTCTCCCTTCCAATCATAAAACATTGAAAAATCAAGAGCTCGATCAAGTAGATGTTTCCAATGTTTTGGGAAGTGAAAATCCTAAGGTGGTTGTCCATCTTCATCAAGATAATCCTCAAACTCAAAATAATCAGGTCATTGTGGTGAAAGGTTGTCAACAACCCAACTATCATTCAATTTATTATTGGCATAACTTATGAAAAATGAAGTTGAGTATGTCATGATGTTGAACTGATGATAGGTTTCCTAGTTATGATGCTGTCATTGATTTCAATTTAGTGTTTATTGATTGACAGTGTGCTTTTTATGATGATGTATGTTAAAGAGGTTGAATCCCAAGCTGTAGTAAGAGTTGGTTTGTGTGATAGTACATGAAGATTTAGTGATGTCTCTAGATGATATATTTATGACCACACAGGTTGATCTTATGAATGGTGTGAGTTATGGTTGATTGAAGGTTGACATATTAACATGAAGAACAAGATGTAGCACATAAGGAATGATTTGATGATTGTGTCAACAAAGTTTGGATTAAGATGTTGTAGTCATGATATGTGTATCCTGAATATGTTATGAGGTTATGGCTGTGACCACATCATGATTTGATGATTGAAAGACTAAGTTTCAAGTGACAGAAGGTGGTTTAGAAAAGAGTTAAAGGTGTTCTTTAGAACAGTTAGTCAAATCCTTGACCAATAATGATACACCGTGTTGCAGTATGTAACGATGTGTTTGAGGGATCATGGTGATGATGTTGATTGATAAGGATTGATGAGTTGACATGTTTGTGATCTTTTATGATCAGATTTATTGGAGGTTGTGCAAGAACATTAGAAAGTGTTTTGTAGTTTGACTTTTCTTTGTCAAATCGACATGCGATGAATCTGGTGGCCGACTTAAGTTTTTTAGCATGTGTTATTTTTTTTAACTTGTTTTAGAGTTTTCTCATTGAGAGGGAAATATTGTAAATCATTTTTCAAGGTGGTTAATTTCCCTAATGTACTAGTATTGTATAAATATGTAAAATGATGAAATGTACAAGTGTAGATCATGGATATCGAGGTGCAATCAATAGAAGATAGAAGATAAAATATTTTCTACATGTGTAGTAGAGATTGAGCTTGAAATAGATTTGTACTAGCAATGAGTGATACTAATTCAAATTATTTACTTGTTGATTCTTAACAACTTCATCAAGCTAAATCCCTTAACTAGGTAAATCCTAATAGGTCTGAATGTAAATCCTTTAACATGGTGACACTTTAATTAGGGTTTGAAATATTTTAACTATATTACTCCTAACAGGGTAAATCTCCTAACAAGGATAGAGGAAAATCCCTTGATCAGGTTACTCTTAACATGGTATTACTCTTAATTAGGAATTTTATAAATATTTTAATAGGGATAAGATCTTCAACCGATGTACTTCAGAAGAATGCAGATTTTACTGGGCACCATCCCCACACATGGTTTTTCTCAGTTGGGTTTCCACAATAATTTTTTTTTGTGTTATTGTGTTGCATGATTGTGGATGGTTATTCTTATAGTTTATTTTTTCATGAAATGATGGTTTATTGATGCAAGTGGTTGAATGGTTGATGAAAAGTTTGATTTGATAGATTACCAATTCACCGTCACTCTCAGTAATCTTGGATCTCTTAAATACTAACAAATGGTATTAGAGCCTATGTCCTCTTTGTGTAAAGCTTAACAAGTTGAGGAAAAAGATCTAATGATTAGGAAGGAACCTCCCAAGTTCTCTAAGGATAAATACCTAGTATGGTGTGATAGAATGAAGTTATACCTAAAGGGTATGAGATGAAAATACTGGATGCATGTCACAAACATATATATCACCTCTACTAGAATTGTCACTGTAGATGAGCTGTAGGAACAATAGGGGGATACTCAAGAACATGAAGCCATTGTAAGTACCCTCTCTGATATTGAATATGTTTATGTTTGTGAACTAGAGACTGCCTATGATATCTAGAAAAAGTTGAAACTTATCTATGGAGGAGATATTCATGTGAATAAAGCTAAGGAAGTGTTGAGACCTAGAATTTCACCCTCCTCAACCTATTTCTTTGAAGGCTAGGCTTGAGGATCCCAGGAAAACATGGAAACACTCTGATAGGGAGGTTGGATGAGCCAATCACAAGCTCATGATCCTAGTCTTTCAATAGACTTTAGGGTGATTTATCTACACACCTATTGACCTATAGGATCTTTGCAAGTTTCTTGATCCCCTGGTCTCCTAACCAACCCAACTACCAAAAAAGATTTACCAATCCAAGAACTCTACTTCTTGGTGCTTACTAGCCTTCCACATACTAGCCCTTCAACTCACCTAAAAGACTTCCACCTCCATTATTGTTAAGTAATATTGTAGAGGTGAGGAGGTGATTCTTGAAAATTAAATTTGACCAATTAGAGGATTTAGGAGTCCCCCTGGTTTCAACTTGTTAGTTGATTTCCACAAATTGCTCCAAAATAGACCTAATAGCTAGCAACCCTATTAGGCCTCCTATTCTGAGAAAATAAATATTTTCTCCACTTCCTTCGAAAGTAACCCTACAAATTTTGTTGGGTTCTTAGATTCATTTATCAACCACTCAAATATTTTTGGGTTCTTAGGGTTCTAACCCTTCATACAATGCCCTAACCCAATATGTGTGGTTTTGTAAGGGGTTTAGGACTTCTCTGTCTGCTTGGATAATATACAAGATTTAGACACCAATCCTAATTGGAATGAAATTCTCTTCTTCACCAAGTCTCTTTAAGACTCCTAAATTCAACTCCCAATAGCTAATTGGGTCTTTAATGTACACCCTTGCAAGTTAAGCATTCTACAACATTGTCTTCCCTAGCTAGGCTCACCATTGAATTGCCTAGGGAAAGAACTTAAAAATGATTCCTCTGAATTTGAGGGAAAAAAATCCTATACAAGGTATGAACATGGAATCTAGTCACTATCCCCAAGAGGATGTATAGATTAAATAGTGGGATAGTGAGCTAGATCTCCATCTTCACAAACTGCATGGTTTAGACCAGTGATAGTGTAGGAACAAAACTATTTACAAAAACTAAAGAAAGAAATACTAATTTCCAAACCAAAAGCACAAAAAAATAGAAAAAAAACTACTCTATTCTATTCATGAGCTACAGTACAAAATTCAATCCATTCTTGATCTCTGTAACCAAATAACTAACTAACTGCACACAAAACAAAGCTTTCCTTAATCCTTAGAATTACAAATCCATACAATAGGTGACCAACCTTGGAATTAGGTCATCTAAGGTCTTAAATAGGTCAACCATGCTTTTGGTTTCCTCTTAGGGAACTTCTCCACCATTTTTTCACAATTTGACAAATTTGTTCGAGCAACTTTTGAAAGTTGCAAAAGTTGCAAAATGAAACTTTTACATTTTTTTGCAATTTTTCCAATCTTCTACACAATGAGTTCAAAAACTCATCAAATATCATCATAAGATCTAACCATGGTTGAAAAATGGCTCTAAAATACTCCAAGCCTTGCTGACATCATGCTAACATCATCATCCCTATTTAGCCAATCAGGAGGCTTTACAACTTTTTAGCCCCTAATTGCAACTTTCTAAGGCTTAAGACTCACTAGACCCTAATCGCTATTGTACTCACAACTATGGTCAACATGAAATTATGAAAAAAAACAAAGATTCCATAGAGGGATTCACACAACAAAAACAAAGGATTTCTTTTACCAACCTATGGGTGCTCCTGCACTGTTCTCCCCCTCTGCACAAATATTAAGGAACATGAGGGGATATGAGAGAGATATCAATGCCAAACTTCTTGAAGTTGTTTTCCTCCACCCATGTAGCTTCATGTACAATATGAAATTTGAATGATTTGTTAATTAATTGATTTTACAATATAAAAATGATTGAATTGATTTATTGATTATCTTGAAATGTAATTCTTGAAATAGGAAATGTGTTGATGTATAAATTGTTCTTTGAGTTGCCTAGAATGTATTGAATTCCTTAACCCTAATTGAATTGTATTGATTAAGTATTGAAATTGTGATTAAGGATAAGATAAGATATTCCTTTTATCCTCAAATGCACAAATGGGAGATCCAAGTTGATCAACCCCAAAGAAGGGTTAATGCAAAAATGAATCAACTATTTGGAAGGGAGAATAACAAAGGAGATACCTTAAATTCTGTTAATTATAAGTATGGAAATGATATATGACAGTAATTGAAGAAATTAAAGAAATGCACTAACCTTGAAATATTGCAGATCAAAGAATGCTATTTTCTAAGGTCTATAGACTATTTCTGGAAAAATTGACAGTTGATCTCGAACTGAAATGCAGAGATGAACAAAACCCAGAAATCATTTTCCATTCCGATGTCGTCTTATGAAAAAGGTTGACCTTGACCCACAAATGTCAACCCTGACCCAATAATGTCAACCCTGACCTACACAGATCTGTAAATGACTCTGTTCACGCCGTCTGCAAGAAAGCCGAAAAGGGTATCCAGATCTGGTCTCAAAACTACAATCCTAAACCTATACCTGCAAGAAAAAGAGGTTTGTTTGTTGTGGGGGAGGAGTTTTCCTTAGTCAAACCCCAATTTAGGTATTAACCTTGAAATCAATAAAGTACAGAATGCTAGCAAGTAGTAGAATTGAATCTAACAATGAAGCTATGATACTAAAATAGATATGTAATTGAAATTGAAATGTATGCAAATATGTAAGTATGGAATTTAGAAACCATAAACCTCCATGATTGTATGTTTGAAATCAACTTTGAAGAGATGATGAAAGAGTCTTGAGGATGCACAAAGGATCTTGAAGGAAGATCACACCACCATGATGGCTAGATCTAGGGTTTGAATGATGAATCTTGAATGTTTGCACCTAATCCCTTCAAAGGCTTGAGAGCTTGAATCCTTGATCTTCAATGGAGAATTTTAATGCTTGAGAGGAATAATTGAACACCTTGAAATCTTGGAAATGGATTCTTGAACCTTTTTCTTCTTGACAAAATCTAGGTTAGAGCTTTTTGCACTTAGAAGACTTAGAGGAAATGAGAGAGAAATGCTTCCTTTTATATGAAATTAGGGCACAATCTTCTAAGGAGTATGACACAGGATAATTAAATTCTAATTAGGCCCATGCCCCTAGAAAAGGACCTATATTAAATATAATTTAGGATTCAATGTTTCAGAACCTGAAACAACCGACCTGGAATCGGGAAAACTAAATTTTTGATGAGCCCCGACAGCCGACAAGTTTCCTGATTTGAAAGGGGGACCCAAGTTAGGGTCGAGGTCGACCCTGACCCAGGGGCTTAGAACCCTTGGAAAATATGCCAGGTGGGGTAGGAGGTGCCCGGAGAGGCCTAATCAGGGTCCTGAACCGGCATAGAAGCATGAGATGATGTAGAAATAGGAGGATGATATGATGGAGGTCAAAAAAATCCCCTAAGGAGGGCTAAAAGTTCTTAACATGGAAGTGCTTCCATTTTAAGATGATACATTGAGCCCCGACTTTAGCGGGAGTACAAAAATTGAATGTGCTCATGGTAAAGTTAGAGTAAAAGGATCCTAGTGGATTGCAATGAGATAGAATATCACTAAGTCAGGGATATGAGCCCCCAAATCAAGGATTCTAACTCAACATACACTCATAAAAGATATGGGAATAAAGAAAAATCAATCATAGAAGAACATACATGCCTACATAAGTAAGACAAGAACAACACCATAGATAACATAGCTTCATGATCTAATCCTACTAGCATGAAAGTGAAAGAGAGAAAAGAGAAAGTGATTACCTTGCCTAGTAAGATGCCCAACTTACTATGAATCACCCCAGAGGGAGATCCCCCAACAGGTTCACCCATAAACTGTGCTTGTAATTGTAGATGCGTCTTCTGATGACTTTTTTGAAAATATCCATAGATCAACATTCTTGTATCACTATAGAATATAAAATGCGTGTCCATTCAGGATTTAGCAACTTATGTGTGTTACCTTTCGAGGATTTAGCATATTGTAAGAAAAGAAAAAAAGGGTGTGTATCTCTTCAAGATTTAGACACTTATGTGCGTTACCTTCCAAGGATTTAGCAAAAAGTAAAAATGCATGTCTCTTCAAGATTTAGCAACTTGTGTGCGTTACCTTCCAAGGATTTAGCATGCTGCATAAATGTAAATAAATGTAAATTATAGTACAAGGGAGACCCTATATATGCCCCCCTCTTTATCATGGCTACCTACTAGGTAGGATAAGGAAGAGAAAAGAGAATACCTACTTCACAAGATAAGGATATATTCAGCTAAACAATAATGTATACCATATTCTGAGTGAAGAGCCTTGACCCTTTCATCCAAGAACATAAATAATTGTGAAGTGAATATGTCACTTATGGAAAAAGGATCCTCAAAGAGGAAGAGATCTTATCAACAAGAGCCCTACTAGAGAGGAGTGCTTAGGATAAAATGTTATCTTCAAAAAGCAAGAGGGACCCAAGATTCAACCATCAACCTCCTTGCAATGAGGATAATGAGGAATCTTGGAATGAAGGATAACAAAATCTAACCAACAAGCAAGGGCAAGAGTTTATAGAGAACATAATTTGCAACATAAAGAAGAGGTAATGACCTGGACAATCACCTCTCAAATAAGAAGGTATCAATGGTCAAAACGTAGATCTTTATAAGGAAAATAATGTTTGTAACATAAACAAATGCCACTAAGCTAAGGAAAGTAGATCCTTAGATAGAGGTAGAAGGAGATAATACCTTTCCCCCCAGAGTTGACGGCAAGGGATATATCAAATTATATCAACAAAGTTATAAAAATAAGAGATATCCTTACAAAACAAATGTCCTAGAAAGAATATCATGAGTGTAGGAAGAATGCAGAAAGAATAACCAATTATACTCAAAAAAACATTCATGTTAAGAGGATAATGGATCCTATAAGATAGGAATAGAATGCCTCTTGCCCCCCAGTTTAAGAGACAATTGGAAAAACATAGTCTAATTTGTGGAAGAATGAGGGGAATGCCCTATGTCAAAATTATGAAGAAACTGTAATACTGCTTGAGAATAAGATATAATTCCATGAGAAGCTCTATCTCTAACATATAATTTGAAATGCACACAATCAGAAAGTAAATGTTTATTAATATTGTGGAAAGGACATTTGTACTTATGTAAAGCATTTTTCAGAATAGGTTTAAAGTTTTCTTTCTTGGAATTCATTAGCTGGACATACACTTTCTTAGCCACATCTTGAGGAATATCAGGATGATCTAAGATAGGTGTTGGAAGAAGAATATCAAGAGGAGGATGATAGTTAATATCAGCCACATGAAAGTGAGAAGATGAATAACCTATACCATGTATATCATGTTTATGAGATACATTGATCGGGTTTTTAATGCCATGTTCAATAACACCAAGCCCTAAACTCTTATAACCTTGTTTATCTACCATAGTGTATCCAGTAGTATACCTATCTTGCATAGCACCTACAGGAGATGATTGATTATGATGTTCATGAGAGAATGTTTTGTAAGGTGGAATAATAGTTTGAGAAAAAGTTTCTTTTGATTTCCCTTTATTATCACTATGGATAGGATAAGAAGGAGAAGGTAAATCTAGAAATTCTTGCACATCCTCATCGTGTACCATAGTTTGAGCCTTAACAAAAGTATGAGAAGAACTTGGGATGAAAGATGGAAGAATAGGAGTGGGATTATTAGAAATTATTGGATTAGGAAGGTTAAGATTAGGATTAGGAAGATTAGGAAGATTAGGTAACGAAGTATCATCTACCAAATTCTTCACATAATCTAAAAGAACAATAAGTCCACTACATAAATCCTTGATTAAAGTTTTGAAAGTAGGGACACTAGTATTGGTCAATCTTAGAATAGTGTAAGCAAGTGAAATATGAATATTAACAAACATGATAAAGTGGATAACACTCTCATACACATCAAAGGTACTATAAAGAGATGCTAAAAGAAGTATAATGAGAAAAATTGCCATACACCAAAAGAATTTCATGATGAAAATGCAAGAAGTGTTCTTGTATATTTTATAAGTATTATGTAAATTCTAATCTAAGATGTAAACCTAACACCAAAGAGAAGGAGTTGTCTATCGCGGGTTCACCAAAATGTACAATATGAAATTTCAATGATTTGTTAATTAATTGATTGTACAATATAAAAATGATTGAATTGATTTATTGATTATCTTGAAATAGGAAATGTGTTGATGTGTAAATTGTTCTTTGAGTTTCATAGAATGTATTGAATTCCTTAACCCTAATTGAATTGTATTGATTAAGTATTTTAGTTGTGATTAAGGAGAAGATAATATGTTCCTTTTATCCTTAAATTCACAAATGGGAGATCCAAGTTGATCAACCGCAAAGAAGGGTTAATGCACAAATGAATCAACTATTTGGAAGGGAGAATAGCAAAGGAGATACCTTAAATTTTGTTAATTATAACTATGGAAATGATATATGAAAATAATTGAAGAAATAGAAGAAATGCACTAACCTTGAAATATTTCATATCAAAGAATACTATTTTATGAGGTCTGTAGACTATTTCTAGAAAAAACTGACAGTTGATCCCAAACCAAAACGCAGAGATGAACAAAACCCAGAAATTATTTTCTGCTTCAATGTCATCTTATGAAAAAGGTCAACCTTGACCCACAAATGTCAACCTTGACCCAATAATGTCGACCCTGACCTACACAGATTTGAAAGTGACTTTGTTCGCGCCGTTCGCAAGAAAGCTGAAAAGGGTATCCAGACCTAGTCTCAAAATGCAATCCTAAAACTGTACTTACAAGAAAAAGAGGTTTTTTTATTGTGGGGGAGGGGTTTTCCTTAGTCAAACCCTGATTTAGGAATTAACCTTGAAATCAATAAAGTACAGAATGCTAGCAAGTAGTAGAATTGAATCTAACAATGAAGCTATGATACTCAAATAGATA
>MU227061.1:1378111-1417056 GCA_018584345.1 Thuja plicata
TGTTGTCTTCCATTCATCTCCCTCATGTATCCTAATTTGGTGATACCCACTCTTCAAGTCTATCTTGCTATAGTACTTGGCTTCACCTAGACAATCCATTAGGTCTTCAATCCTAGGTATGGGAAACATATACCTATACCTAATGGTTATCCTATTTATGGCTCTTGAATTAGTATAAAGCCTCCATTTTCCTCCTTTCTTTGGTGCTAGGATAGTAGGTACATCACAAGGGCTAATGCTTTTCTTGATAAGGCCTTGGTTAAGGAGTTCTTCTATTTTCCTAGAAATTTCCTCATTTTGTTGAGGGGTCATCTTGTAAGTTTCCTTATTAGGTAGGGTAGCTCTGGGTACGAATTCTATCCTATGACTTATGGCTCTTGTAGGGGGTAATGCTGATGGTTTTCCATCACTTACTATACCTTCATAAGTCTGCAACATACTTTGTATCTCCTTAGGTATCTCTGGTTTCTTGTCTCCTTTTTCTTCATTCCTTTCTCTTGGCCTTAGCACCAATGCATAGCCAACTCCTTCTCCTTCTTCCATGGCTTTTATGAATTATTTTTCACCCACCATAAGCACATTAGGACCCACTATCTTCACATCTACATCTTCTAACAATGATTAGATTTTGAAAGTTACTTTATCCTTCTTGAATGTATAGGATTTCTTCACTCCATCATGGATAGCTTGGCGGTCAAATTGCCATGGTCTTCCTAAGAGAAAGTGACATGCATCCATGGGCAGCACATCACATAGAACCTTGTCCTTATATCTCCCTATAGAGAACTCCACCCAAGATTGCTCATTGACTAAGACATGATGTCCCTTATTGAGCCATGTGACGTTGTAAGGATGGGTATGAGGTATCCTTGTCATGCCTAACTTGCTGACTACTTCTTCTAATAAAATGTTGTCAGTAGAACTTGAGTCCACAATGAACCTACGTACTTTTCCCATCACCTTACATTTGATTCTAAATAGGGACCTACTTTGGCTTGGCTCTTCTTTAACTGGCTCCTTGATCAATGTTCTCCTCATCACGAGGTTCTCACCTTGTTCTGAATTTAGTGGTACCTCAGAGTGTGTCTCTGCTGCACTTATCTCTTCATGAACTAAATTAGTTCTCTTGTTACCTCCTTGATAAATACTACCCTTCTCTGGACACCTATAGGCAGGGTGTCCCATTTGGTTCCAATGATAGCATTTCATATTGGAAAAGTAATTGCCTCTTCCTTGTCCACCACTTCTTCCTCTGAAATTTGAGTTCCTTCCTCTTCCACCTTTATTAGAACTTCCCTCTTGCTACTCAGTGTACTTGAATTCCCCTTGTTTCCTTGATCCTAAACTTCTTCCACCATAGCCACCTCTTGATCCTCTATTATCCCTTCCTCTACCTCTTCCTTTGGAGGTTTGCTCCTGTTTTCTTTTTCCTTTCTCCTCTATCTTTAAGGCCATTTGATAACATTGGAAAATGGTTTTTAATTTCACAAGACTCATGTATTCTTGAATAGACCACTTAATTCCATTCAAATATCTATCTAGCTTGATACTTTCATCCTCCACCACTTGTGATCTTAAGCACAACTTTTGGAACTCTTCGGTGTATGCTTGGACGTCCAAATCTTTTTTTCTAAGATTGTATCTTCTTCTATGTAGCTGAACCTCATAATCATTAGGCAAGTAAGTCTGCTTGAACTTAGTCACCATTCCCTTCCATGAGACTATAGGACTCTTTCCGTCTTTTTCCCTCTTAGTTTGAACAAACTTCCACCATGTGAGAGCTGATCCTCTCAACCTTGACTTGGCCACACTCACTTTTTGGGCCTCTATGATACCATCACACTCAAATTTTTTCTCGATACTATCAATCCAATCCATAACTGAATCTAGATCCATTTGTCCACTAAAAAGTGGTACACCCTCCAAAGCTTTGCCACTTAAAGCCTTTAGTGCCTTTAAGAAGGGTTCTTGGTCACTGACAGGGTCAAGGGTTGAAAAGGTCAGGGGTTGGAACTTCCTCTTCTACATCCACTCCCTTTTCCCTTGCTTCTTCTTCTTCTTCTTTCTGACCTATCTTATCTTTTATCTTCTCAGCTTTGTCTTGGACTTCTCCCAAGAGTTGCTCCATTTGAGACAACCTTTCTCTTAACAACTTGTTGTCTTCTTCTTGCTCATCCACCTTTTTGGCTAACTCAACGTTAGTCACCATTGTTTTGTCTTTTATTGATCCAAATGGTGTATTCTCTCCAACTGATTCAGTAGGCTGAAACATCCACCACAAGCCTGATCTCAATCAAGCTTTGATACCAATATGATGTGAGTGTTCCAAGGCTTACTAGCACTTCAACCAAGAGACCTTAGCTTGTCTCTTCTAGGAACATAATCTCCTCTAGGTGCTAATTGTCTTAGATGATTAACTAAGTCTAATTTCAAATCTTCTCTAAGAGTTCTCAACTCATGTGCTTCACCTTGAAAGACTAACACCTTTTAGTTAGTTCAAATCTTCACTTCTTCCACTACACCTAGAAAGATCTAAGTGCCAACTCCACTCTAACATTCAAAGATTCATTGTAGGGGTCATCATAATCATCGAAAAATTCCATTTACTTACATTTGGATCCATTTTGAGGGATATCATGACCATTTTCATTCCAGTCAAAGTTTATGTCTTCAAGAGGCCTAATTGGGCTTATTTCCTTGTAGCCTTTTACAGTGTGTTTTTCCCACTTCTTCCAAAAATTTCCCAAAGAAGTTGAAAAACCAGTCACACATTCAGATACCCTTTATCAATTTACAATATATTTTTAAGGTTTTAGTTTCCCAAGCCCTCCGTACATAGGGTTCCTACAATCTAGGTCCAATAGGGCTAATAGGCCTAACTTCTAGGACTGTCTACAACCTAGTTGAAAACTTGCTCAAAACTTGGTCAAATGGATTGGTAAGAACTGAATCCTTCTAGAATGTCAAGATATGACTATTCCCTATCCAAAAATATACCTAGTCTGTACAGTGCTTCACTACCCTGCAAGATATGCTCAATCTTTCATCTCCCAAACCTCCAACCAGACAGTGTCTGCTCGCCTAGGGCTTGGCACTAAAAATAGAAACTCTACCTTTCATGACTCCTAATCCTAGATATGTATAGAATAGTGACTCCCCTTTCATATCCAACCACTTTCAGGAAGATCCCATGGTTAGTTTTCATGGGGGAGCCATGAACTGACTGACTGGTCAGGACAAGACCAGTGGACTCTCTAGATTGAAAACAATTTAACTACGACCCTAGAATAACTCCAAAATACTAGATCAATGAATGAAAAACACTACAAACTATCCTAAGAACACAAAAAAACAACTAAGGTGGGGAATTCAATCCATTGGATATGACTGTCACACACAAATGCTCAGATTCTCTGAAAAACAAAGAGTTGCAGAGTTCTATTCAATACTCAAAACTTGTTAAAATGTCTCTCTCTTGAGATTCGAGCCTCTCCTCCCATTATATGCCTCATTCCATGTTTCTAGGCCTTTTTGGTCGATTCCCCATTCCTATTTTTTAGGGGGATCCAAGGTAACCGAGTTACATGTAGCATTTGTAATAATTGCAAATGTTGTCATGACAACAATTTAGCAACTTTTGGCATCTTTGCCATTATGCTTCCTCCCTGAGTTTTAGGACCTCTAACCTCTTCCTTTCAAGGATCCAAGATCATTTAAGGCCTTATGGAATCTCTATAACATCATTTATGTGTTTAAGACACATTCATGGCTCAAATCCAACATTAAGCAACTAAGCCTAAGAAATATAAAAACTACTAACAATGGCTAATTTAGTGACCTTAGTCCTAATGAATAACTCACTTAGCCCACATTTCAATGACCTTTTAAGGTCCAAAAAAAACCTAACTATCTTGACTTGGACAATGTCAAGTACATGCCAAAAATGACTAAAACATGGAGGTTAGACTAGGTGTGCTCCTGCACCAACACCCTATTAATGACCTTAGTTTGAGCATCTGTTTGTGGATGGTAAGCTGATCAAAAAGAAAAGTTAGTACCCAATCTACTCCATAGAGTCTTCCAAAAGTGACCCATAAAATTGACATCCCTATCTGACACAATACTTAGGGGAAGTCCATGTATCCTCTCCACCTACTTGAAAAAATGATGAGCTATATAACTGGCATCATGGGTGGTCTTACAAGGGATAAAATGACTCATTTTGCTAAAAATATCTACCACCACATAGATACTATCCAATCCTATCTTTTTCTTAGGCAGTCCTACTATGAAATCCATGCTAATGCACTCCCATGGTCTATTGGGAATAGGAAAAGGTTGGTACAAAAATACATTACTAGCTCCCCCTTTTTCTTTCATAGACACAAAACACTGTTCAAAATACCTTCTAACATCTCTAGGAAACTTGGGCCAATGATAGAACCTCTACACTAACTCCATGGTTTTGTTGATGCCAAAATGCCCACTTAGGCTACCATTATGCTTCTCCTGAATGAGATTTTCTTTCATTGAACCCTTAGGGACACATAACTGATTCCCCTTAAACAAAAGACCACTCTGTAATGTATATTCTACAAATTGGCTATGAAAGTCATTTTGAAATTAGAACATACCTTGTAGGCTTTAGAAAAGTCTTCATCATCTCTATAGAGGTCCTTAAAACTCTCTATGCCAATACTTTGGAGCTGAACTACTTGATATGTCAGAAATATCCTACTCAAGGCATCTTCCACCTTCTTCAACTATCCCTTCATATGCTTAATAGTAAATGTGAAGGCTTCAGATACTCCATCCATTTGAGGTGCCTATTTCTCAATTTGTCTTGGGTATTAATATAGCTCAAGGATTTGTTGTCTGTGAACACCACAAAATCCTCAGGGAGGAGATAATGTCTCCATTTCCTAAGTGACTAGACTAGAGAATACAACTCTAAGTCATAAGATGAATACTTTTTCTTTTCTTCATTGAGCTTCTCACTAAAAAAGGGTATATGCCTATCTTCCTGACTCAACACTCATCCTTCTTCCACTCCACTTGCATCACACTCTAATGTAAATAGCTTATCAAAACTAGGTAAAAAAAGGATAGGTTGGGTAGCTACCTATTGTTTCAACTTCTCAAAGAATTTTCTTGCTTCATAGGTCCATTTGAACTTGGTTTTCAATCCACCTTTAATGGTGTCTAGCAATGGTGCAAAAATACCACTAAAATTCCTTATAAATTTTCTGTAAAATTGAGCTAACCCATGAAAGCTCCTTACCTCTATCCTTGTGGTTGGTTTTGGCTAGTTTAAGATATCCTCCACCTTGCTTGGTTCCATCTTCAATGAACCTTGAGACACTACAAATCCAAAGTATATAATTTCTTGTTTGAAGAATTCACATTTCTCCAAGTTAATAGACAATTGTTCCTCTTGTAGCCTTTTGAGCACTATCTCCAAATGTTCTAGGTGCTCCTCCTGTGTTTTTCTAAAAATGAGTATATCATCAAGATATACCACTACAAATCTGCCAGTTTAATCCTTTAGCACTTCATTCATGAGCCTCATAAATGTGCTAGGGGCATTTGTAAGCCCAAATGGCATAAATCTACACTCATACAACCCTTCAGTGGTTTTAAAAGCTATCTTTCATTCATCCCCATCCTTTATCCTAATTTGGTGGTATACACTTTGAGATCCAACTTTGTAAAATATTTGGCCCCTCCAAGATAGTCCATCAAATCTTCAATCTTAGGTATAGGGAATCTATATCTAATAGTAATCATATTGATAGCCTTAGAATCAATGAAAATTATCCACTTACCACCTTTCTTGGATGCCAAAACCATAGGTATGACACATGGGATGATGCTCTTCTTTACCAATCCTTGGTCAAGCGGCTCTTGCACTTGCCTTGCTACTTCTTGGTTCTTCTCTAGTGTGAGCTTGTAAGCTGCTTTGTTGGGAAATGAAGCCCCTGCGATAAAGTCTATTTGATGAATTATAGACCTCTTAGGAGGTAGGGTTGCTAGTGTACCATCATTGACTATGTCTTTGAATCTTTCAAGTAATGCTTGCACCTCCACTGGTATAGGTGCTTGTGTAGTATTTTCTACTTCCTTGGGATTTACAACTATGGCATAGCCCTCACTTCCTTCTTGTTGAAGAGTCTCCATGAACTCTTTTCCACTGCTAAGTAACACACTAGGAGTATTTGACTAGTCTCCTTCTTCATCTAGTAAATATTGTATTTTGAATTTTTTTCCATCCTTCTTGAATGAGACTGTATTTTCTTTCCCATCATAAATGGATCCCCTGTCATATTGACATGGTATTCCCAATAAGAGATGACATGCATCCATAGGAAACACATCACATATCTACCTATCTTTGTATCCTCCAATGGATAATTCCACCCATGTTTGCTCATTGACACGGACACTTTTCCCTTTGTTCAACCATGTCACCTTATAGGGACTACTGTGGGGTATGTTTTCCAAGTTAAGCTTCTTTACTGCTTCTTTTGAGATAATGTTATCTGTGGATCCTGAATTCACAATAATCTTACACACTTTACCAACTATTTTGCACCTTATTCTAAATAAGGCTCTTCTCTATTTAGGTTCCTCTTTGACTGGTTGTCTGATCAAGACTCTTCTAAACATCAGGTTCTCTCCCATCTCTGATTCAATGTGACTCACCTCTAGAGATTTGACACTTGATGTGTTTTCATGTGCATATGCCACTCTCTTTTCATTGTTTGAAGTAGATGCCTTATTTGGACACCTATAAGAAAGATGTCCCATTTGATAAGAGTTATAGCACTTCATGCTAGAAAAGTAAGAATTTCTTCTTCTTGCAACTCTTCCTCTATTAGAACCTCCTTGAGTTCCTCTACCTCTTCCATAACCTCCTCTATAAGTTGTCTCACTATTATGCTCAAAAATTTTAGACTCTCCTTGACTTCTTTGTTTAGTCCCTCTACCTTGGTAACCACCTCTATGACCTCTTTGGTCTCTGCCTCTTCCTCTATTCTTGGAAGTTTGATCTTGTCTCCTTTTTCTCTTTTCCTCAATCTTGAGGGCTAATTGATAGCACCGGTGTACTGTCTTGGGACTTAACAAAGTCATCTCCTCTTGAATGTCCCATTTTAGACCATTTAGGTTCCTAGCCACCTTAAGGATCTCATCTTCGGTCACATTAGACCTCAAGCAAAGCTTTTGAAATTCCTCTATATAGGAATTTACATCAAGTTTCTTTTATCTCAAGCTCTGTCTCTTCTTATGTAACTATATTTTGAAGTCATCAGGCATGTATGCCTCCTTCACCTTGACTACCATTCCCTTCCAAGTGGAAATTGGTTTCTTTCATTTTTCTCCCTCTCTACTTGTATGAACTTCCACCATGTCAAGGTAGAGCCTCTAAGTTTGGATTTTTCCACCTTTACCTTCTGTGCTTCTATGACTCCATCACATTCAAAGTGGTTCTCCATGCCCTCAATCTAGTCCATGACTAGATATGCTTCCATTCTTACAATAAACAGTGGTATACCTTCAAGAGCCTTCCCACTCATGGCTTTCAAGGATTTCAAGAAGGGCTCCTCTTGCAACATAGGGTCAGGTTCTAGAGTTTGATCCTCTTCTGTAACCTCATTTCCCTTAGCTTCCCTTTCTTCAAGTTTTTCACCGAATTCATCAGTCCTTGTTTTCACTTCACTCAATGATTGCTCTAGTTGGCCTATTCTTTCCCTCAATAGAATATTGTCTACCACCTAGTCATCAGTTCCTTCTTGGCCAATTCCACATTAGTCACCATGATTGAAGACCTACTAGACTCACAATCTAACATACAGTATGCAATCCCAAATCTTTTGGGGATCTGATACCAATCTGATAGGGAGGTTGGATGATCCAGTCACAAGCTCATGCTCCTAGTATTTCAATAGACTTTAGGGTGCTTTATCTACACACCTATCGACCTATAGTATCTCTGCAAGTTTATTGATCCCCTGTTCTCCTAACAAACCTAAATACCAACAAATATTTACCAATCCAAGAACTCTACTTCTTGGTGCTTACTAGCCTTCCACATACTAGTCCTTCAACTCACCTAAAGGACTTCCAACTCCATTCTTGTTAAGTAATCTTGCAGAGGTGAGGAAGTGCTTCTTGAAACTTCAATTTTACCAATAAGATGAGTTAGGAGTCCCTCTGGTTTCAACTTGTTAGTCAATTTTCACAAATTGCTCCAAAGCAGACCTAATGACTAGTAGCCCTATTAGGCCTCATATTCTGAGAAAATAGGGATTTTATCCACTTCCTCCCAAAGTAACCTTACAACTTTTCTTGGGTTCTTAGGTTCATCTTCCAACCTCTCAAATATTTTTGGGGTCTTAGGGTTCCAACCCTCCCTACAATTCCCTAACCTAATATGTGTGGTTTTGTAAGGGTTTTAGGACTTCTCTATCTTCTTGGATAGTCTACAAGATTTATAAACCAATTATTATTGGAATGACCTTATCCTCTTCACAAAGTCTCTATAAGACTCCTAACATCAACTCCCAAGAGCTAATTGGGTCTTTAATGCACACCCCTGCAAGTTAAGCATTCTACAAAATTGTCTTACCTAGTTGGGCTCACCAATGGCTCACCTAGGGTAAGACATAAAAGATGATTACTCTACATTTGAGGGCCCAAGATACTATAAAAGGTATGTAAATGGAGTCTACTCACTATCCCCAAGAGGCCGTACATATTGAACAGTGGGATAGTGAGCTAGGTCTCCATCTTCACAAACTGCCTGGTTTAGACCAGTGACAGTGCATAAACAAAACTATTTACAAAAACTAAATAAAGAAATACTAATTGAAAAAAAAAAAGAAAAAAAAACTAGAAAAAAAACTACTATAATCCATGCATGAGCTACTATGCAGATTTCAATCCATTCTTGATCTCTATAAGCAAATAACTAACTAACTGCACACAAAACAAAGCTTTCCTTAATTCTCAAAATTCAAAATCTGTACAATAGGTGACCAACCTTTGAATTAGGTCATCTCAGGTCTTAAATAGGTCAACCATGCCTTTGGTTTTTTCTTAGGGAACTTCTCCACCATTTTTGCAAAATTTGACAAAGTTGTCCGAGCAACTTTTGAAAGTTGTAAAAGTTGCAAAATGCAACTTTTAAATATTTTTACAACTTTTCCAATCTTCTACACAATGAGTTCAAACACTCATCAAATATCATCATAATCTATAACCATGGTTGAAACATGGTTATAAACTACTCCAAGCCCTACTGACATCATGTTGACATCATCATCCCTATTTAGCCAATCAGGAGGCTTTACAAATTTTTAGCCCCTAATTACAACTTTCTAAGGCTTAAGACTCACTAGACCCTAATCCCTATTGTACTCACAACTATGGTCAACATGACCTTATGAAAAACAAAAAAAAAATGCCACAAAGGGATTCACACAACAAAAACAAAGTATTTCTTTTACCAACCCATGGGTGCTCCTGCACCACACTCCTAAGGTGGTGGGATTTCCTATCTTGGAGTGAATCTCTGGATTCTAGGTCGGTTCCTATTTGATAAATAACCCTTACAAACCAAAAGTAAACTAGGATGGGATAAGGGATAGAAATTGCATAAAGGGAAAGAACTTTAAACATATCTAACCTACTAGGTGATACACCAAGAGCGATGCAAAAGCAACCCAACACCAATCTCAATTGAGAAATTTGAAAAAAGATTAGTAGAGGTAAATGACACAAAACTTGATGATTGTAACTCATGTATAAGTGTTTCATAAGGAGGGTTTAGGGTTTGTCTCAAGCACAGGCTAGGATGATGATAAGAACTTCACACTTAACTAGATAAGGGAGAAACTCAAAGAAACCATAGCTCATGACCTACATAAGGAGAAATTATATTTATTCCAAAGATGATAACAAAGACATGAACTTGCATGATTCAAAGGACAAATACATCATAAGTAAACATCAGATCTGAAAATCCATACAATCAAATATATTCAAAGAAGGCCTGCAAAGACTATTATGTATATTCAATGCTTAAAAGGAATTTTTTCTCCCACCATTACAATTGGATCCATAACCTTTTAAAAATATTAGAGGATCCAAATCACTTCTTCTCTCCTTTCCAAAATGTGGCGACCCCTAAACAAACTACTGAACCTACTAGATTTAAAGGAAACTAACCCTAATTCTAAAGCTTTATATTAGAACTGGTTATGAACTCTCTAATTCATTGAGGGATGGAAAAATTGAATTGAAGAAAGAAGAAGGATTGATGATTTGATTTATCTCTCTGGCCCACATGTCATGCAAAATGATATTTATACCTCTTTATTTGATGGTGATAAATCAATGCACCCCCTCAATCTGGCGTTAAACCCTAATATGGTTGTGTTGAACTTCAGGAAGGATGGAAGATTGAGAGATTTGTTTAAACCATGCAAAATTTTTTCCACCTTCTGTCCTTTTAATGGCTTACCTCCATGTGACTGGCATGTAAAAAAGAAAGGTTTGATCTTTGAAGACTCTGGTTTAAGGCCTTGTCGACCCTTTGCATGTATGTGAAAATATTGTCATGTTTTGTTGCCGAGTCTTTTAAATTATTAGTCAAAACCCTAATTGAAAGGTTGGCCACCTTTTTAGAATAAGCTAATTAGTCATTAAGAATACCTTGACCATAATGTAGGCCTTTTAACCTTAAGTTAAACCCTTTTCATAATTCTCAACTTTACTTTGACCCCAACTTAGGACCACTTGGCATCATTTTATTAAGCCTATGGGCCCTTTTGACTCCTTTCTTTCCACCACTTTACTCTTACCTCAGATGGGACACATGGCACCATCTCGTAATCGCATGGTTCTTATCTCTTGAGCAAATTTTGGGGTAGGATCAAGAACACCATTGGATCTGTTTATTCTTTACCTCTACTTTATGCACCTTCAAACTATTTGACCTCCACGCGTCACCTTTTGTTATACTGCAGTCTTTCTCTCTCCTAGGTGTGTAAGACTATAGGATGATGAGCTTCTTCTACTTTTCCACTTGGGCAACTGATCCTTCTATGCCTGTATTCCATGCATCAACCTCTCGCTATCGCACGATCCTCATCATCCTTCTTCTGTCAGATTGCGCAATGGCGACATGCTGCCACATCGCTTCCCTGGGCCCACCATGTTCTTCACTCTACTTGGATACATGGATATACCTTTCTATCCTAGCATCCTTGTCATCCTTTTTTTTTCAGAGTTTGGGATCACGAACGGTCACCACCTATCATCTGGGCCCTACTCGTCTTCATGCACTTCACTGCCACAAGTCACTCTGCCATTATCCCATTCTATTTCTCTTTCCTCATCATTGGGATTTTAGGATAGTGATGCATTGACATATTTAATCTTCATATGACTCAAATTGGCTATGTGGCATCATCTAGTTGCTCGGTCAACTGGTCCCACATCTCCACATGGCATCATCTCATGATCGTGTGAATTTTCTCTCACATCGGCGTGTTAGAGCGCGTGATTGTGATGTTCTTCTAGCTATCATCTTTACCTTTCTTGGGCCCACAAAATTTACCTTTTTGACCACTAGCCTATCCTCCATGTGACTGCCTCGTGTGTAGCTGTTCTGCCAAAATTCACTTTCCTTTTGGCTACCCTTAAGTCATGCATTGGGATATAAAAATATCTATGAACTTTACCCACACTGTGAATGTGGGATAAGTCTCTTAATCCTTTTATTTTCTTTGTGTGCCTCACTACACCTTACCACTTATTTTCTTCTATTCTAGTTAGTTTGACCCCTTTGACTGTGTTCTTTAGAGTACTATGACACCCTTTCTTCATCTGAATCACATCTCTCAAATGACATCTCTGGGCTCAAACCATCATGGGAGCCCATTTTATCATCATGCATATGCTAGAAAAACTATTCCTCAGAAAAAATAATCAATGGTGAGGAATTTTGGTAACATGAAGACAATCTTAGAGGAAAACATGATGACATGAAGATGGTAGGAGAGAATATTTCACAATATGACCTAATAATAAAATAATTTGAGTGCTATTAAAGGTTCTTGAGGAAATATTGAGGAAGACACTTTGGTTAGTCAATTGTTGATAAATTTAATGTCTACTTATGGTATTAGAGTACCTTCTATAAATGAGATGAGAACATTTGATAATGTTTGAATTTAAGCAAAAACATGTTTAGAGGAGAACCCGATACCCCTTACATCATATTACAAAAGATTTTCAAATATGCTCCTCAAAACAGAAACAACAAAAAAGACCAGCTGCTAGAATGAAAATTCCAACAACACCTTCCAACAACCAACAAAAAATTTGATAATGTTACTATAGATAGACTGATTGGTACGCTTATTGCATATGAGTTGAATAACTTTGACAATAGTATTCCAAGAGTTGAAGCTACTTTCAAGGCACTGTTGTCAAATATTGCAAAGAGTAAATATGAATTTGGTGACCTTATACTACCAAAGAATAGGTAAACCAAAATCCCTATCCAACTTAACATGTTTGGATTCCATGTTATACTCCCTTAATCATCATGACTATTCATCTTCCCTGTATCTTTTTTCCTCTGTCTTTGAATGTCTTCAAAACACTGTAACTCATTACGATCAACACCAAAAATAAAGAGACCTTAAAAAAAGGTCATACATATCAAAAAATGTCTTCCTCTAAGCTCACATTTCATCTATCATCATATACTATCTTCTCTGTCCATAACTCTACTACTATACTCTATATTTATGTTCACCGTACTTAGTCATTTTACTGTCTGCATATCCAAAACTATAAACAAATCCAAGAGATCATCATACTAGATGTGTTGCCATAAATGAAAACCCTCAAGTGTCCCATATCACTCCAAAAATGCATCACTTTCCAAAAATATCTCCCTTTGGCATTGATGGCAACACTTATCCAAAAATGACTAAGTGTTAATACCGGAAAGATATCCCTGTATATCCTTTACTTTATATAATTATCTATACATTTTTAAGCTCTTATCTTCTCTCCCTTTGACATCAATGGGAAAGGTAAAAAAAAATGTAAAGTATACCAAAATTGTACCTCTGCTTACTAGAGAATTAAACCATTTTTAGTACATCTCAGAAAGAGTTTTCCAAGATCATCACTTCCTCTGTCCAGGTCTTCACCAAAATCTGACTCAAATGAATCAAACCATTAAGTGTAAATGAGGAAGTCTCTACTTCCTTTAGGTTAGTAGGAATTTGTGCTATAAGGGCCTATCCTATCTTCAACAAGTCAGAGATGTGGACCTCAAGAATTGATAGCTTGGGAGTGATTAGACTCTTCAACAAACCAAATCTTTCCATAACTCTCCCTCTTTTTGTATCCAGTATGTTGCCCCAATTTTGGTCTGCATACCTTTAGACAAAAATGGATGTTTAACATGTAGTAGTGGTCTTAAAATCTTCATGTGAGTCCTGATTCTAGGTCTAGCTATTCCCTTAGGATAGGAGACATTTACCGGATTTCCCAAATTTGACTTCTCTTTTGTGAGCTAGAGGGAATCTGCATTTGAGATCATGTTTTCTTTGGGTAGGTTAAGTTCACAATATGGTAAAGGTCATGGTTCAAAGAATTATAACATCAGTCTTATAAGTACTTGAAGTATTTAGCATTAACTCTTCATATTGTAGCATTGGCGGGAAATTGACTTTGAGCTTCGCCACGGTGGAAAATCACCTGCAGAGTGCATTTTCCGCACTTAACAGACCTAAGGGTATCAGATATCAATGAGGATTGAAAATGAGAAATTTGGAATAAGAAAGCTTTGGGAATTCAAATTGAACCTATTTCAAGAAAGGAAATGATTGAGCGAAGGAGAAATTCAAGGTGTAAGCCTATAGGCGGAAAAGTGGAAAATGTCTTCTCCACTACTCCAACAAGCGGGTTCCGACCTGCAGAGTGCATTTTTCACCAAGCCTTTAAAATGAAGGATTTTTGAGGAAGAATCTATCTCATAAAGAATCTGAGATATAAAGAAGGCCGATGAAATCAACACATGCCATTTTGGCACCCTGACAGACCAAATTTCCCCTTTGGTAGATTTTCGAATAGGGAGGACTCCAAAAAGAATTTCTCCGCCCAAAGGAGAAGTGGAAAAGTAACTTTTTTCTACCTCAAGAAAGTTAACGTTGCAGTTATTGAAGTGAAAAGACATTTTTTGAATGGCGTGTAAGAGAAAAGTACTTAATTCAAATAAAGTCATTTTTCTTCATAACAGACTATTTCATTAATGTTGAGGTCTTTTCATTCATGTGGCATGGGAAGTCGGCCATTAAATGGTAAGAATTTGAAAGTTATAAGATTAGTTGGAGGTTTCCAACAGGAGCTACCATTTTTTTAACAAATTGTTTGAATTCGAAGCCTTTGATACTGGTTGTTCTTTGCCCCTGCATTCTTGAAAATATATTCTTCATTCCTGAATCAAATCATTTGAAGTATGGCTTCCAGATTTGTGGGATTTGATAGAATGAATGACATTACCTCTGAATGGAATAAGATCTCAGATACATCTATGAAGTTATTTGATATGCAAAAATTTTAGAGCAGACTAAAAGTAGACCAGATGCATCCTATCACTGAGAAACTGAAGGAGAGCAGATTAGTTGAAGCCGCTAGTTTTCCCCTGGCTATTCAAGCCCCAGAATTGATCTGGGAATGCATAGCTTGATACAATCCAGATACCAAGAAAATCCTCTTGCCCAATGATATGGTGTTGCTATCTATCAATAGAGAATCAGTCCAGAACTCACTTCGCATTCCAGATAAAGCTGAGTATTCAGAAATGACATACAGTCAGGCAGTGACCTAATATATCGCCAAGAAGTCAATTTGGAAGAAGGAGATAATGAAAGCATGGTTTCAAGAGCCTAGGAGTGCCAAAGAGAAGTTTCCAAAGACACTATATGGCACTAATATGAAGCCAGAGATCATAGACATTCTGGTGCTACTCCACAGGATCAAAGGTGAGAGTGAGGCACTCAATTTTGTTGACCATCACTTCTTCCTGGTGCAGGTAATCTATTCCCAACATCACTTCATTGATTGGGCCCTTATGGTAAGTGAGAACCTCTCGAAGGCCCTAGATAGAGCTAAGTGCCAGAATGAATTTAATATATCTTCAGTCCTTTTATATATTTTGGCTACAATCCAAATTTGGCCAGGGCTTCCTAGATTAGAGGAATTTCCTGATGATGTTAAGAGTTACAAATTTTTCCCCTCTTTGCAATTGCACAACATTTATGTTGAATATCTTTGAGTTAATGATGTGTTTACAATGAGATTGTGTAGGGAGATACAAGGCTGTCTAGAAAGGAGATTCTCTCCCGAAGCCATGGATTTTATCAGCCAATCTGGATGCTATTTTATTCAAATCAGAGATTTCTCATACCTTCATCTTGCAGGTTTTGGTGAATTCCCTTTGAAGCTGCCCAGATATCCTACGAATATGATCGCACTGGTGGAGGTGATGAGGCAAGCACTTCAAGTGAATTTGATCTATGATGATGCCAGGAAGAAAGGCTATGAATTCCCCATGACTATTGGAGCCTATAGTTGTGCATCCCGGTCTGAGGCAAAGAATGCTCTAAAGGCATTCTCTAAGAGGTTTTCATTGGAAACCTATGATGTTCTGAGGCCACAATATGATCCAGTTAATTATTCTCATGATTACCTGCAAATGAGCCAAGCTATCCACCATGTAGATGACATTGAAGACTACTAGGCCAATTGTAGAGATGATCTGGAGAGCAGAGCTATATTTTATGCTAGATTAACCATTGAACAAATCAAAAATTTCAAGGTCAATCTTGCAGTTGAGGTGCTAGTAGATGACGGCCATCACATGTATGATAATACATATCTCAAGAAGATCAAACCCCTCTCCATCAGTTTTGAGCCCATGCTAGATCAATCCATCGGTGAATTGAAGACTCTAATGAGTGGTATTTATAAGAGGATAGAGTAGTGGGTTGAATGGATGACATGAAGAAGGAAGAGGTCAGAAAGGAAGCCTCCTACTCAAAGGACCCCGACAAAGGATACTTCCAACATTGCAACAACTTCTTCGGTGATACTCCCAACCATGACCAAGATTTTGTCTCAACCAGCTTGGGGAGGTGACGAACCTCCTAAAAAAGAAGTTCAACTAAAGAAGACTTGTGGAGAAGGCCCTCTTCCAAATATTGGAACAACAGAGGAACCTACCAAAGATGTGAAACCAGAGTAGCCTGCTAAAGCAGTCACTGTAGATGTACTGGTTGGCACTTCAACCCAAGACTCTCCAAGGCAAGGGTCCCCTGTCATAGTAGAAGTGGGTGAAGATACTCCTTCGACCATAGAATCAAAAGAAGAGGCCAAGAAAAAGTAGAAGGTTGCTTCAATAGCCAAATTGGTGTCCTCTTCTCCTACCTCGGTAAATCCATTTGCTTCAAGGCCAAAGTCTACTCCTCCAGCCATTAGGAAACTATTTATAGAGGAGTTGGTCTCTGCCACTAAGGTCACCAGTGCCAAATCATGGATAGAGAACACTCTGGAGTGCAAAAGAAAGAGATTGGACGAAGGGGCTTCCAGCAAAGATACTCTAGCTTGAGCCATGCAACCCGGTGCCACTACAATAAAGACTAAGAAAGTGAAGACACTATCCATAATGAGCAGAGACCTAGAGATTGGGCATTTCACTATGGAGGTAGAAAATCCCATGAAGGAGGACCGTTTTGAAGATTTAACCCCTTTGAATTTTGAGCTACACTCATTCGATATGGGCTTAGCCCGACATGATACCAAATTGGATTGGTGGAAACCCACTAATGTAGTAATTGAAGAAGAGATGGAAGAACTCAAAATGGAAAAGGTACAACTTAAGCCAAAGTCAGTAAGCTGACTAATTTCATCAGACAATTGGTTACTCCAGTTGCTAGTATCGCTAATACTCAGACCACATTTGATCCCAATGCCACGGAGAATCAAGCCATAATAGCCAAGTTACAGGAGGATAGGAAATTTGTGCAGACTGGCAAGGGATGGGTTGAGAGACTCAAATATGAGGGATTGGCAGTTGTCAAGCAGTTGGGTAATGCTCTCTTGAGATTGGAGATAGAAATGAACAACATTGAGAAGAATCTATATACTCTCACATCTAAGAGAGTGAAGTGTTAAGAGCGTATAGAGACGCTCCATGTGGCAGTAAAAATGAAGACCAAAGAGGCATTGAAAGCCAAGATTTTACAAAAGGGAGATGAACCTCTAATCGAGTGGCTTCAAAGCCTAGAGTTCAAAATCGATATGATCATCCAGGCTGAGATGGGGTTGCAATAAGTAGATGTTAAGGTCAAAGAAGCACATAAAAAAGACTTTAAGATTCTTCAAGGTTTGTACATAGAGTCATAGACGAGTGGGAAAGGCAAATAAATGATAGGATTGGCCAATATACAGAAATAATTTTCTGATTATGTGCACAAGCTATCAGAGCAATCTTCTACCCATTTGGACAAAGTGCTAGAACTCCAACAGTTGAGTGGATGTATTTATAAAGCCATGGAAGAATTGAAGGACTAGACAAATGCAATTAAGAGCCTAGCTAAGGAGAATTCCAGGTGGCTCATCTGATATACCAATGTCCATGTCAATAGACATGAGGAGCTCATCAGAGTTATTACAGCTGTCACTACCTATAGGGATAAATTAGGCAAAGGGAATGAAACTGAAGCTTGAATAGATTCTCTCTTTGTACCATATTTTGATTGATGTTGTAATGGATAAACCTTTGGTTATAATTTATGGTTGGGGAAGTTGAACCATTTTGGTTACCCCCTTTTTGTAACGGCCCAATCTGGGACTCTACATGTATTATTTCCAAAATCAATGAACAGGTCGGCTAAATTTTGGTTTGAAAGATAGAATTTTTGCTGAGTCAATTGTGTGTGTCTGAATACCATTTCTTTGACTGTTCCATTGCATTTAATTTTTCTTTCTATTGAATTCAAACTTTTCTTTGAAGTTAGATTTGCAATATGTATTTGAACCAAATTTCTGTGTTATGATTTGATACAGTTAATTTAGGGGAAGATCTATTGTTATCCTGAGTTGGGAAATGTTTCTATGATATAGATTGATTCACTATATTTTCATCATTAATATTTAGTTTTGCATTTGCATTTTTAGTAAAAGTTCATGCATTATCAGTTTTGGGAGTTAATCTAATTGATGAAATCTCAGAGTTGGCTAGATTTGAAGTTGAATTCACCCCGGCTAAGCTATTTCTCATCTGGGTTTAGCTTGGATTACCTCTTCTATTCTCAGGTCAAGAAAATACCTCTATTAGATTAGGAGAGATCAAGATTCACTTAAAATCATTCATATAAGGGAGCTATACCTTTAAATTCAAAGGGAAATTGTTTTTTCAATAACAATTTTCCAACTATTGTATTCAATCGTTCTTAAGAATTTTGGGTATTTTAGAGTTAAATTCAAAAGAACAATCTGTTTACCAACACTAGTACACTCAATTTGTCCAAAATCTTGGACACCTCTCTATCTATCTCCAATACAATTTGTGAGGAGGTCTCACAACTGTCCATCAATTTATCGAGAGTAGATCTATCCTTCTCTACTATGTCTTCAATGTTCTTGATATATTTGATAGGGCTGATACACTAACTGTATAACTTCCTTCCTTGTGTGACACAAATTTTAGCCTCAAATGTAGTTTTGGTTAGTATGCCCAAGTCCCAAGAAATAGACTTGCACACTTCCTCCAATTTCTTCTCAAGATATTTCTTATAAGCCTTCTCTTCAACGATCTTTTCTAATGACTCATAGTGACTGTCAAAGTCATCCAATGCCCTATTAATGTTCTCTACATCATATTTTCCTTGGAAAAAAATAGGTGCTGGAAGTAGTTTGTTCCCTGTGTCAACTGCTCTTGTCATTACCTTATTCTTTTTCTCTCCTTTCTGCTCAGATCTATCTTTAGATTTAGGGAGTGCAATGAAGGAAAACTTCATCAACTCATCCTCATTCATGTTCTCAACATCAGTGCTCAAAGACTTGTCTCTACTTTCCAACAATAAAGGTGAAGAATCATATACAACAATTTCCTGTTTCACTTCAACCTTATCCACTGTATCTTCTACTGTTTCATCAATGTTTGTATTCTGCAGAAAGGGGTTATTCACATCCTGTGAAGTTTCCAATGACACAGGAACACAAGAAACATAGAAATCTAGTTGCTTCACAGTGCTTACATATTGACTAGCATCTTCGCTCAATGATTTATCAAGGTTTATTTTAGATTTATTTGATGATTCTCCTTTCTCAATGGATTTAGGATTAGGAGACTTAGGTGGTGAGATGTCTCAAGTTTAAGTTCCCATCAACACTTTTTCTACAGATTTTTGTGTCTCCTCAATTACTTCATCATATCTTCTTACCATTATCTTTACTAATATTGTCTTGGTTCTCAGTAAGGGTTTAAGTTCACTCAATATTTTCTCCATCTCTTTAACAAATACAATAGGCAACATCCATTTAATTTCTTGTTCTCTAATCACTTCATCTTCCTTGTGTGCTAATTGTTTCCTTATCTCCAATTTCTCATACAACTCCTTAGGTACACTACCTCCAATCTCTAACAAATTCATCTTAAAAACAAGTAAATGTTTAATCACTATGTCTTCAATTAGAAGTTTTTCAAATGCCTCATGCTTGTCATAGTATCTTTCCAAAGAAACAAGCTTTCCTTGCTCAATAATCCTCTTCTCCAGCATTTTCATATCTGGCTTCCAAAGTTGTCTCACATTAGTGACCTTTTCTTCAATTTTATTCTCTTTTCCTTCTCTCCTCTGTTCCTTAGGAGGTGAGTCTAGTTTAGTGGACATTGTGTTTCTTTTAGATACTTTCTTTCTAGTCTCTTCCCGTGATGTATGGTGAGGTGGTGAAGGTGTAGATACATCAATCAAAGGAAAGTGGACTGATTATCTTTGCATCTTCTAGAGGTGGAAGGGACGCAATAGTAGTGCTTGCTCTCTCAGTCATCTTCTTCCTAACTTCTTTCATTTCCTATTTTTATATTCCTACCTTGGCTGCACAGTCATCAATTATATTCTCTACTTTCCTCTTCCTTAATCCTCTAGTATGTTCCTCCCTAATCTTTGCAGACTTCTCCTCATAAGTACCCCATGTTTCCTCTGTTGAATCAACTTCTAAAGCTAAGATGTGTTCTACTTGCATAGTCAAAACTTCAGAACTAACCTCATAGCCTAGTGGATAACACCATTTATTTCTAGGAATAACTACCTCAAAGAACACATAATCAGTTTCAACCATGAAACATATTGAATCCTTGTATTTTTATACACTTCCTTAGGAATTCTCTCCCTTGCCTTCATCTCTCTCTGTAGGATTTTGATCATAGAAAAAAATTCACCATCTACCCAAGTGATGTTCTATCTCCTATAACTCTGAGAAATCTAAAAACCAATAGGTATACAGTCTTTCCCTACTCTAGGGTGCATATTAGGAAATTTGTGAACAATGTGAATGTACATGTGTATCAAAAAAATCCAAATATTAATCCTTTTGACTTGTCCTTCTTTATCTGCCTTACATTTTCCAAGAATTATTGTATTAATACTTCACATAGATTGTACTTGATGTTTTACTTGACCATCTTATAAGCCATTAAGATTACACTTGATGATACATAATTGAGTTGGCTACTATAATGGATTTTATAGCCTAAGATCATAGTAATCAATTTTACATCCTATTGGAATACATTGTTTATTGTCATCGCTCTCCTATCCCTTTGTGAATGCGTTAGGGTTTCTACCATCTTCTTAGTGTTCTTCTCAACAACAGCTACTACACCACTATTGTCCAATCCTATTATGATATAAATTAGGTCACTGTAGATCTTCACAGGCTGATCTCCAAGCCATATGAACTGATCATGAACTCTTCTCAAGATAATATTTATCCATTCTTCTTCATCGAAATCATGAAGTTCAATTATCTTCATAATGCTCAGGTTATTTAGGTGTGAAAAATCATCCTTCATTTTTTCGTCATCACCTATCATGTCTTCCATCTCTGTAGCAATCTCTTTGTCTCCAAAATATCCATACTTACAATGTATGTGTGCCTAATATCTTTGACATGCAAAACACTGTAGGGTGTTTGAGAAAACACGCCTTTGGGGTCATCCTTAGAATATTTGAAAGGGTGTTTCTTAAATTTGTATCTAGGTCTCTTTTCAACATTGAAAATCATAGGAGTATCCATTTTCAAAAATTTGCAATCAATCTAAATACCTCTTTACTACGGAAATGTGAATTTCTACACTGATCAAATCCTTCAACACACTTTCTCTAATTATGCTTCTGCTCAAGACTCTATTCTCCTCAGGCTCTGCTCTGCAAATGATGTTCAATTATGTTCTTTCTATTAACCTTATACTTTAGTGAATGGAAAAATGACACAGTTCCCAATAAACTCATTTCCACACATAAACCAATTGAGTAACAATCTGACAATCATAGGATATAGGATTGTAAAATCATGCAATCACATATATGTGCTCCCCCTAAGGCCATGCTCGACCATCTAAGTTGATGTAGCAATGTTACCATCAGACAAAGACTCAGTACTTATTCTCCTTGAAAGTTTTCCTCACTAGATTCCTTTCCCTTCCCTACCTTATTAGTGTTATCTTTTTATTTCTTGAAATAACTGTCAAATTCATTCCTATACTCTTCAAGACTCTTACTAGTATCACCAATATTTTTCTTTGTCACTCTAGGAGGTGGTACTCTTCTATTGTCAGTTCTATTGTACCTACAAAATTTTTCTATATGACTTGGATTGTTACATTTGTAGCATATAGGAGGTGATATGTTCTGATTAAAATACAACTTACAATACCTTGAGATGTGACCAAGGTTATTATATTTGTAGCATGTGGTCTTCGTTGTTGTCTCTTCACTAATGTAATCTTATTTGTATCTTGATTGATCAGGTTTCCTGCATTCTTCTTTCTTGTGCCCATATGCATAATAACTAATGCAATAAACAAAAAAAGGTTTGAAAGGGGCTTTACCTCAGCAATCTCTCTTCATGTGTCCAACCTTGTTACATCCAAAACATCTACCTTTGAAAGTTTTCTTTAAAAAATGATATTTTTTAAAAATGGGATCTCGTTTTGAAATGGGGTCCCATTTCATTTTTCAAAATGGGATACTGTTTTGTTTTTTGAAACGAGGTCCCATTTTAAAACAAGACCTCGTTTCTAAAATTTTAGGCTCGGGACCTCGAAGCTAAACGAGACCTCATTCATTCTAAGAGGGAACCCATTTTGTTGAGTGTGATTTTGCAGATTTGGCTAAGTATGAAAGTTCTACCACAAGTGGACTCAACTTCTTGCACTTACCCTTCAGACAATGATAATTTAGATCAGATAATGCAGCTTGAGCAAGAGAAAGATACCTTAAATATTGATTATGAAACTACTTCACTACAGATGGCTAAAGAGATTCAACAAGAAAAGGATTCTAATAAAAAAAATTAAGAAACCTTGAAGGATGCTAATATTCAGATGGGACAAATGAAGACTGAACTTGAACACTAAAAGAAAAAGTATCTGAAATTAGAGAAATACAATCATATCATAAAAGGAGAACTTGTTGAGGCAAAGGATCATATTGAGAGACTTCACATGAGTAGTGACTTGATTGATGAACAGAGAAATAGACAGAAACCTAAAGGAGACATGAATAGTGTTGGCTTCAATGAAGTTGAATGTTCAAAGAATCAAGAAGAAAAATCTAATGTGAAGATTGATGGAGAAAGACCTACTCTTAAAGAACCTAAAGAACTAAACAGGGTAACGTTTACTAAACAAGATCCCATTTTTTAAAATTTTGAATTTCAAGCCCACTTTTACTGTTGGCTTTTGGTTTGGAAAGAGGCTTTGGTAGCCGAACCATAGCCTTGGACCTGGTTTGACCTGCAACTTGAAAGCTCTGCTAGTGTCCATACAAAAATAATGACTTTAGACATATATTTGAAGACATTTTCAGAGGAATATTTTGACAAAATAAAAACCCATTATAGATCAAACTGTGCAGATTCCAAATATGTAATTTGTGTCTAAATTTGATTAAATTTTCTATTTTTCATTGAATTTCTACTGAAACAGGTCCACAAACTAAAGATAACAGGCTATTTTGTTATTTTAATAACTTTTTTATTTGAAATTTTGTTGCAAAAAAATTTATATGACATCAAACTAGATACAATTCTAAACACTTTATAAAAAAAATTTAAAAAATCATATGTTTTGGTCAAGTTATGCTTGTCGTACACGAGATATTTTAAAAACAACAATTATGCCTACTAAAAAATTAATAAAAAAAAATATTTTCATCAATCTTAACTATGTGACATACCATTTCCCAAAATTATTCAGAGAAATAGTTTTATTTAGGTCAAATTTTGCTTGCTGTACACAGGCATAGTATGGTCCTAAAACATGGACTTTTAAAATGTGGGTTTTAGTAACGCCTATTGGAAAACAAAATTTATCATCTGGGTATTAAAATAAATTACATATTTGGAAATTATACTTTGATTAATACAACTCATATTACTGAAGTTTTTTAAGATTTAATCTCTAAGTGCTTCAAATATTCATCTCAAACAAGATGAGTTTAAAAAAAAGGAAAAATAGTTCCACTTTTTGGCCAAAAAGTGGACTCAACTTCTTGTTGGCACCCTGAGTCCTCTTTTATATTAACCATACAATTTTATCTTTGACTTCTAGAAATTTCAAGCTGTTGTTTTAGTTTCTTAATGAATTCCTCTGCTATTCTCAGTTTGAATTTCAAGTCACCATTCTCTGCTTTAGCTTTGTCAAGATCTTCAAGTGTTGCTTCAAAGTTTTCTTCCAAACTTCCAGAATCCATCTCGATCTCCCTTAAGCTGTTAAAATTTATTTCCAAGGGCCAAAAGATCTGATACCAATTGTTAGGATTAAGTGAAATTGAGAGGGGGTTGAATCAATATTACAACACTTCAAATATTAACTTAATAAATTCCAACTTAACCATATAATTACTGAAATGAAAAGAACATAAGCACACAACACATAACTCATAAAACCATGAATTATTTTTGAGGAAACCCTAGCCAAGGGAAAACCTTAGTGGGGATGGTACCCACAAATATGTACTAAAAGTATAGTGTCCCTATTAGGAGACCTAGCCCTATTAGGAGCTAAATATTACATTAGTACATTTCCCTGTTAGGGGAATACAAAACCCTATTAAAGGTATACTGAGCACATTGCTCTTACAATTAGAAATAGTTCAGTTACAATCAATCTCAGAAATGAACAACACAAGCATCAAATATGCTTAGATAGTTCCAATTGTAGCTTGCATCTGTGTGACATCACAATGCATCCACACATTCCATCTGCTTCATATCATCTCATCACCGTTTCATTTTGCTTTACAAAAGCTCTTCATATATATATATATATATATTACATCATTCAGTCAGCTCTCAAATACATTACAAAATAGAATTAATACTTGTGCAAAGAGTAAATACAAAGTTGGTGACCTTATACTACCAAAGAATAGGTAAAACACAATCCCAATCCAACTTAGCACATTTGGATTCAATGTTGTACTCCCTTAATCATTGCAACTATTCATCTATCCTGTATCTGTGTTCCTCTGTCTTCGCATATCTTCAAAACACTGTAACTCACTGCGATTAACACCAAAACTCAAGAGACCTTAACAGGAGGTCATACATATCCCAAAATGTCTTCCTCTAAGCTCGCATGTCATCCATCATCATATACTATCTTCGTTGTCTAGAACTATACTGCTATACTCTATATTTCTATTCACTGTACTTAGTCATTTTAATTTTTGCATATCCAAAACTATAAATAACTCCAAGTGATCATCATACTGGTCAGATGTGTTTCCATAAATTACAACCCTCAAGTGTCCCATATTTCTCCAAAAATGCATCACTTGCCAACACTTATTACATCTTAGGAGGGGTGCTCCTACACCACTCTCTCTCCTAATTTACCATGAGTACATGTGTACAACTTATAGCTACCACTAAAGTGGGGACTAAAGTTAGTGTCATAAATTGTATCCCTATGAATTTTTTTGCATAGCTAGGCCCCATTTTAGCTTGTGTGGCCTCCCACATTAAGTTTTGGTATCCCAACTCAATTCCACATGTCATTTTGGCACCTTTTTATCCAAATAGGACTTATGGTCATGATTTGGGACTACATTGGAGGGAATAGGGTATCTTGGTGGACCTATTCCCCAATGCTAGGCCCAAAATTTAAATCATTTAATGATGATTTGGTTTTAGAGGGGATCTCAAACCCGCATCAACCTGCTTCAAATTTCACATCCTATAATTATGTGAGAGGTATATAAAAAAGGCTACCTCCCTCATTTTAGCATCCTATCCAATCTTATGCCTTTCAAGTATTCAAGGCATTTGATCCCACCATATCCTTCATCATGGAAAACTTTAACAACCTTCATGTAATAATGCACTTTATGTTTTTCTTTTATGTTTTATTGGAGTCATACTGTTGCATCAAAACTTGTGATCATATTCAAAGAGAATTGCATCATTAAGGTGTAAGACATTCTTATTCTCAAATCTAGTCTCTACTTTATATTAGCACACTTCATTTCAAGTATATTTCATTTCTACTTCAAGGTTGATAAAAAATTGGGGGTTTCCTAAGACAAACCCCTCTCTACACAACATTTCCTCTTTTTTATGTGTACAAGACTAGGTGGCATCAATACAGAGTGAGATTCAAGTAGATTAGAAAATTAGCTATAGTCTGCAATTGCGTTCATTATAAATTGTAAAGAATAGGGTAAGCGATTCACCCCATTCTGAGGAATAAGGTGACTATTTTTCTAATTTCCTCTTATTTTAGCTTTAGATTTGGTCTATAAGTGTGTTATAGTTTCTTCTTCTTGTTTATGATCCTAGAATTGGTCTTTCATATCACAAATTTTCCGTGCACAAAGAAACCCCTCTTTTCTGCCTACCTAGCCCTAGATCTTGCATTTGCATTTTTAAATCACAACCTTCTATTTACAACAAAGGATGATTATATCAGTACTTGATTCTTCTTGAGCCTAGTGGATCATCTTCCTTCCAATGCCAAAGAAAGGAGATAGGCCTAAGTTTCCTAGTTTTTCTAAATATTATAGTGAATCCTATTCTTATCTTATATTTATAGGTAATCTAAATTCAATAAGTAAAAAACTAGGAAAGGTAAACGTACATCATCATCACATGTAGGTGAAGTCAAGAAGTGTATAAAAATTAAAAGTATCCATTAGTATGATCCTCATTACTCATCGTTATGTATAAAATAAGTTGGTGTACTCAAAACACAAAAATATATGGACATAGGATTGACATGACATGTAATAGATATATCAACAAGATTTAAATGTCATACATAGGTGAGAGAGGTGTTGTATGATCAATAACCACTATTACTAGAAGATATACTTTTATCCTTAAAAAATATATCACGAGAACATCAAGGATAGATAAAATTTGTGTTATGGAAGGTAAGAACCTAATAAATATAAAATACATGCATTAATACAATATAGATATGACCCCTACTAAGGGAAATCGTACAATATAATTTGTAGTCATAGTTCCTAAACCTTTTTGAAATTCTTTTTGATCTATAATCTGGTTTCACAATATTAATAATTACATTTAGTGGAATACTAGATTACAATGAGACAATTCTCTAAGGTCAAATCCTAGAAAATGACTATCTTTATAGTGATTTAAATGGAAAAATATTCAATCGTGTAATTGCATTTTAGATGAGTATGCAAGTTAAGTTTATTTTAGTGTTCCAATATTTGTGTTCCTAGCAAGTCTTTTGTGAATGATTGAGTGGATAAGCATGCATGGGATAAGATGAAAATAAGTGTAATTAAATGCCCCTGAATAAAATAAAATAACAATGAATTATGTAAAGGAAAAAGTATAATTAACCAAAAGTTTAATTTTAGTTTTAAATTATTGAAGGCCAAATCCATGAATGTGGAATATAGACCAAAAAACTAAAATTAAAAGATAAAATTAATGTGAATAATAAATAAATAAAAATGTATGCATCACTAGATGTAATAACTATACATTTCAAATCTCTATGCTTGGCTCCTCGAAGGTGGTCAAAATGATTAAATCTCGTGAGGATCTCAAGAATACCAAAACCCTCGATAGTGGAATGGATACTAAGGATGAGGGTGATGGAAATTATGTCCCAGAAAAGGACTTGGGTTGGAATAAGGAGGAGTACTATGAGGTCAATGCTAGTGGAGAAAATGATTATGATGATGGGGATGTTAGTAATAACTGAGAGGGGGGCGGGGGTGAATCAGTGGCCTCAAAAATTAATCCTTAAATCAACCCTTAAAACTTATAACCAAAAATTATGCCTCTAGTTATCTTTTGTCCTACAAGATGAGTGCCTTGAAATACTTATATCAATTTACTACTTGTCGGATTGCTTTGTAAAATCTTCTTCTGTATGTTTACCGATAAGCAGTCAACCATTTACCGAAACACAGTAAATATGTAGAGTATACCAATCAATCCAGAATTGCATATGTGAAATGTAAAATAGTAAAGTAATAAAACATAAACACATAAGACATGGATTTTTAATGTGGAAACCCTATTAAGGGAAAAAACCACTGGGACCGGTACCCCAAATTTTCACTCTTGTGAAGTGAGCTCTATTAGGAGCCAACCCTTTTAAAGGTTACAAACACACTGGTGATGACATGTAACTGATTAAATGTTTGATAATGTTAAGTTGAAGATAATGCAAGGCATTAAACCAGTTAATGGTTTGTATTATCATTGATGTCAACTTGATATCATCTATATGGTCATTTACATAATGCCAAAGAATTAAAAGAATCAAAGGAACAAAGGTTATTAATTCAGCAATGCATAAAAGTCAAGTATTCACTTAGTGACAAACAACACCGACAGAGTGCACACCATCAATAAAAGAAAAGAGGAATAGTCACAATGTTACTCGACGATAGGAAGCACAGTGTTGCTCAACAAGGAAAAACTATAGAATGCCCAATGAGAAAAGCAAAGAGTAACCCAATGAAAGAAAATACTGTATTTCCCAACGGATGGAGATCACGAAGCTAACTGGAGTCTCATGGATGAAACTGTCAGTTGTCACCGACAACTAACTGCAAAGGTGACCGATGGAACAAAGAGTTTAGAAAATGACAAAATATCTAGCCGACAGAGCTAAATAAGGACTTAACTAGTTTTCTACTTTATTTTATTCAACCAGATATAACTGATTGATTTAAAGCTGATTTGTAAAGTTGGCAAGAAGATATCTATGAGACAAATTAGGAGTTATGCTTTAAATCTAATTGGCTAGATTGTTTTTCAGGCCAAGAATCAAGAATCAAGAAACAATGAATATTATGTCTATATAAGAGACAAGCTTAATTAATTTTCACATGCATGAAAAGGGGATTAAGGTGAATGAATAGAAAGAGGATGCTGAAGAGAAACTGATGAAGAAATACTTCATGTAGTACTGATCAATCAAGCTGAAGGAAGAGCAAAGGAATTCTGCAGACACCGACGAATAGTGAGCACAACATCACAGAGAAGAAAATGTGGAGCACAAAGGATTAAATTGATACATTGATCATAGAGGTAATGTACTTAAATAGATCTAAAAATCTGCAATTTAAGTTGCAATATGAACAGGTCATAATGTTTCAGTTTGACCATTGAAGCATCAAGTCTCTTAACTGAGCAGGACTTAATAGTCTTCTATATATTGAGGTACATCTCAAGGAGTGCCAAAAAGGTTGATTCATAAAAGTAGCATTGGATATGCCTGATGCCTATTGACAGTCTAAGAGAGAGGCTAATTCAAGGATGATAGCATTAGATTCCCAATACTAAGTGACAACCTCTATGTATAAAATCCTCTAACAAGGTCACACCTAACAGTGTGTTTGTAACCTTTAACAAGGTTGCCTCTTAACAGGGCTCACTTCAAAAGAGTTAAAATTTGGGGTACCGGTCCTAGTGGTTTTTCCCTTAATAGGGTTTCCATGTTAAAAATCCATGTGTTATGTGTGTATGATTCATTTCTTTACTGTTTTGTATCTTCCATAATTCATTTTGGATATATCAGTATACTCAACATATTTACTATATTTTGGTAAATAGATGACTGCTTATCGGTAAACATTAAGAAGAAGGTTTAATAGAGCAATCTGACAAGTAGTAAATTGATATAAGTTATTCAAGGTATTCATCTTGTAGGACATAAGATAACTTGAGAAATAATTAGTGGTTATAAGAGTTGAAGGGTTGATTTAAGGATTAATTATTGAGGCCACTGATTCACCCCCCACTCTCAGTTATTGCTAACAATTGGTATCAGAGCTTGTGTGATTTAAATGAAGGTTTCAAGACCTAAGCCAAAGATCACAAGATGAATAGACGAGATGTGCCCAAGTTGAACAAAGATAAATTTTATTCATGGAAAAGCAGGATAAGAATCCACTTATTAGGTATTGGTAATGATGTTACTCAATTCCTAGAAACTGAATATGTGTTTCCCACAGGAGCACCAACAATTGAACAAATGAGAGAGAAGCATGAACACAATGAAAAGATGATAGAGCTTGCTTCCTCACTCTCCAATGTTGAATTTGAAGATGTCAAAGAATGAAAAACTACAAAGCAGATGTGGGACAAATTGAAGCTTGTACATGGTGGTGACAAAATTTTTTTGAGAGCCAAGGCAGAAAGCCTTAGAGGAAAGTTTGATGATCTCAAAATGAAAGAAGGTGAAAACATCACTCAGTAAAACTCAAGAATCAAAGAGGTAGTCAATGCTATCTGAGGAGTTAGAGGTGTACTAGAAGAAGACACAGTGGTAAGCAAAATTCTAAGAACCTTACTGCCTACTTATGCTATTAGAGTATCTGCTATTCAAGAAATGAGAGCAGTAGAAAATAGAAATGTTACTCTAGATAGTTTAATTGGTAGAATTATTTCATTTGAGATGAATAACTTTGATAATAGTGTCTTACCAAACATAGAGTCTGCATTCAAAAATTCTATGAGAATAAGCAAATCAAGTCACAAAAACACTATGAGAAAAGATAGTGATAGTGAAAATGAAGAAGATGATATTGATGAAATTGAAGCACTTATGGCTAGAAGAATGCAGAGAGGCAAAGGTAAATACAAAGGTAAATTACCACTTGTTTGTTTTAATTGCAAAGAGATTGGACACTTTGCTGCAAGATGTAATAACAGAAGAAAATATGACAGAAGTAATGACAGATCTTTTGAGAAGAATTCTGACAAAGGTGATTATAGAAGCTACCAAAAATTAGAAAGAAGAGATACCTGAGACTATAAAGACAAAGGAAATAAGGTTAATTACCTAGAAAAATGCAAGGATGATGATACTAACACCGAATCTGATGAAGACATCGAGATGGTGTTTGTGGTTGTAAAAGATGATTTAGATGATGATGAAGAAAGGTATGTAGAAATAGCTCTCATATCTAAAATTAGCAAAAATTATGTTTGGATCATAGATAGTGGCTGACCTCACCATATGATTGGTGATAAGCAAAAGTTTGAGACTTTTGAATACTATAAAGGTGGTTTAGTAAGAATGGGTAATGACATACCTTGTCAAGTTGAAGGCAGAGGAACAATAATGTTGAATAACAAGATAAAGTGTGAAAATGATTATTGGGTAAATGGATTGAATTATAATCTATTGAGTGTTTCTCAGTTGAATAATTTAGGTCACAAAGTTTCATTTGAAAATAAGAAGGCAAAGATCTTCAACAAAGCTAGAAATCTGATTGGTACCGGTGAGCAGACAAAAGGTAACTTATTCTATTTGAATGATACTGACTCCACTTGTTTGATTTCTACAAACAAAGACATATGGCTATGGAACAAAAGACTATGTCATGTGAACTTTCACAACATGATAAAGATTAGCAAAAATAGAAATGTTAGAGGCTTGTCGACGATGACCAAGCCCGACAATATCATGTGTAAGAATTGTCAAAAAGGAAAAATGACAAAGTCTAATTTCAAAAGCAAAACCCATACATTTGATGCAATTCTTGAATTAGTCCATACTAATTTATGTGGACCTATGAGGACAAATAATTATTATGGAGATAGATATTTTATTCTCTTTGTTGATGATTACTCTAGAATGATTACAATTATGTTTCTAAAAGATAAATCAGGAGCATTTAAGATGTTTAAATGTTATAAGGCTATGGTAGAGAAACAAAGTGGTAAGGATCTAAAATATTTGAGATCAGATAGAGGAGGAGAATTTATATTAGATGAACTCATTAACTTTTGTAATGAGCATGGAATCAAAAGACAGGTCTCTGCACCAAGGACACCACAACATAATGGAATTGCTAAAAGAAGGAACATATCCATAGTTTACTGTGCAAGGAAACTAATGATAGAGAAATGAATTACCCAAATCTTCTGGAGGGAAGCTGTCAGTACTACTGTTTACACATTAAACAGAGTACAATTGAAGAAAGACACCAAAAAGACACCTTATGAGCTATGATATGGATACACACCCAATGTAAGTTATTTCAAAATTTTTGGCAGTCAATGTTATATCTTAAGAGATGATAGAAATGGAAACATTGACTCCAAGAGTGATGAAGGAATTTTTCTAGGGTATTCTACCAAGAGCAAGGCTTATAAATGTCTAAACAAAGCCTCTAACAAAATTATTGAAAGTGAAAATGTAAAGATAGATGAATTTGCAGAGAAGAATGAACAAGAAAGAACTAAGGAACCATAGGACTACAATAAGTTCACTTACAATGAGGAACTTGACACCCTACCCTACCAAAAATGTAGAGCTCCTGAGCAACAGTGCTTAAATCTAGAACAACAAAATGTTGCAACCGACGGTCTGGCTGCAAATACCGACAGTCAAGACAATGATCAAAATAATGTGCAAGGTGATGAAGAACAAAATGAAGGAAAAAAATGATGATCAAACTGATAGACAAAGAGCTAAACCTGTACTTGCAAGATATGTAAGAAGGAACCATCCAGAGATCCAGATCATAGGAGATAAGAAAGCTGGTACAAGAACAAGAAGTAAGTCCTTAAACTCAAATTGTTTAATTTGTGAGTTTGAGCCAAAATCTATCAATGCTACACTTAATAACGAAGAATGGATAAGTGCTATGAATGATGAGATTGAGCAGATTGAGAAAAACAAAACATGGTCACTTGTGCCAAGACCAGATGATAAGAATGTCATCGGTACAAAATGGATATTCAGGAATAAGCTGAATGAGAATGGAGAAGTCACTAGTATGCAAGGGGTATGCACAAGAGGAAGGTATTGACTATGGAGAAACCTTTGCACCCATTTCTAGGCTAGAAGCTATAAGAATACTAATTTCTTATGCTGCATATAAAGGATTCAAGATATATCAAATGGATGTCAAGTCTGCATTCCTGAATGGAATACTTGAAGAAGAGGTATACATTGAACAACCGGAAGGGTTTGTAGATCCAAACAAGATCACAAAGCTAACTGGAGTCTCACCGACAGAACTATCAATTGTCACTGACAACTAGCTGCAAAGGTGACTGACGGAACAGAGAATTCAAAAAACAAAAAAATATCTAGCTGGAAGAGCTAAATAAGGACTTAAATGGTTGTCTACTTTGTTTTATTCAACTAGAGATAAGTGATTAATTTAAAGCTGATTTATACAGTTGACAAGAAGATATCTACAAGACAAATAAGGAGTTATGCTTTAAATCTAATTGGCTGGATTGTTTTTCACGCCAAGAATCAAGAATCAAGAAATAATGAATATTATGTCTATATAAGAGACAAGCTTAATTCATTTTCACATGCATGAAAAAGGGATTAAGGGGAGTGAATAGAAAGAGGATGCTAAAGAGAAATTGATGAATAAATACTTCATGCAGTACTGATCAATCAAGCTGAAGGAAGAGCTAAAGAATTCTGTAGACACCAATGAATAATGAGCACATCACAGAGCAGAAAATGTGGAGCACAAAGGATTAAATTGATACATTGATCAGAGAGGTAATGTACTTAAAGAGATTTGAAAATCTACAATTTAAGTTGCAATATGAACAGGTCATAATGTTTCAGTTTAACCATTGAAGCATCAAGTCTCTTAACCGAGTAGGACTTAACAATCTTCTATATATTGAGGTACATCTCAAGGAGTGCCAAAAAGGTTGATTCATGAAAGTAGAATTGGATGTGCCTGATGCCTATTGGCAGTCTAAGAGAGAGGTTGATTCAAGGATGGAAGCATTAGATGCCCGATACTAAGTGACAACCTCTATGTATAAAATCCTCTAACAAGGTCACACCTAATAGTGTGTTTGTAACCTTTAACATGGTTGGCTCTTAACAAGGCTCACTTGAGAAGAGTGGAAATTTGGGGTACCGGTCCCAGTGGTTTTTCCCTTAATAGGGTTTCCATGTTAAAAATCCATGTGTTATGTGTGTATGATTCATTTCTTTACTATTTTGTATCTTACATAATTCACTTTGGATATATCAGTATACTTTGCATATTTACTGTATTTCGGTAAATAGATGACTGCTTATCAGTAAACATTAAGAATAAGGTTTAATAGAGAAATATGACAAGTAGTAAATTGATATAATTTATTCAAGGCATTCATCTTGTAGGATAGAAGATAACTTGAGAAATAATTAGTGGTTATAAGAGTTGAAGGGTTGATTTAAGGATTAATTTATGAGGCCACTGATTCATCCACCCTCTCAGTTATTGCTAACAACTGTTAGGTGTGACCTTTTTGGAGGATTTAAAATATAGTTTGTCACCTAGTATCTGGCATATAATGCTACCATCCTTGATCAAACACTCACTTGGCCTGTCAATAGGTATCAGGCATATCCAATTCTACTTTCTATGATCAAAATTTTTGATACTCCTTGGGATGTATCTCAATTGTAAAAGACTTTAAGTCCTGACTGGTTAAGAGACTTGATGATTCAACAGTTAAACTAAAACATTAATGATCTGTTCATACATACAACTTGATTGCAGATTTTTAGTTCTATTGTAAGTGCATTACCTCTCTGATCAATATAACCAATTCTATACCTTTGCTCCACATTGTTCTACTCTATGATGCTGTCTCACTATTCATCTATATCTATAGAATCTAGCTCTTTCTCTAGCTTGTTGATCAGGATTGAATGAGGACTTTCTTCTCCTTCAGATTTTCTTTAGCATCTTTCCTCTTCTCTCTTCACCCCACACAATTTGTAATGAATTGGTTTTGTCTCTTTATAGACATGATTTAGCTTTTCTTGGCTTTCTTGATTCTTGGCGTGATCCATAATTCTTGCCAATTAGATTTAAAGCAAACTCTAATTTTATCTCAAAGAGATCTTCTTGCCAACTGGACAAATCAGCTTTAAATCAATTACTTGTCTCTGACTTTATCTGGATGATTAAAAAAATGATTAGTATTAGTTAAGTCTATCTTTAGCTCTTGACAGCTAAGCATTTTGTCATTTTCTGAACTCTCTATTCTATTAGTCAACACATCAGTTAGTTATCGGTGATAACTGACTATTCCATTGGTGTGACTTCAGTTGTCATCAGGATCCCCGTCCTTGTCTTTTCCATTGGGCAACACTGTAATTCTGTCTGTTAGGTTACACTGTGAATTTTCTCATTGGTAATGCTGTGCATTTGCTCGTCGGGTAACACTGTGACTTTTCTCTTTTACTCTGACCATTGGCGTGCATTTTGTCGGTGTATACAATCACTTTGTGAAAACTTGACTTATATGTATTACTGATAGCATAGCCTTGATTCATCGATTCTTTGAAGTCCTTGGCAGTATTTCCATGACCATACAAATTATATCAAGTTGACATCAATGACAATACAATACATTAACTGATTTAATGCCTTGCATGATCATCAACTTAACCTCTTCAAACATTCAATCAGTAACATGTCATCAATCTCTCCCTTTGGCATTGATGGCAACATACTACATTATCATACTATACTATTGCTAATAGGATATGAAATATATAGTTTCATCAATCTTCCCTAATGTAACTATTACAAATGTCTGGCTTTCGGTAAGCTCAAATAGATTTGATTTGATTCTTGCAACTTTTTTATTTCTTCAATCCCTTTACTGGATAGATGTAGAATCTTTCTTTCTCTGATGTGACATGTTCTTCTTTTGTGTCAAACTCTCTCCCTTTGACTATTCTGTGTTCTTTTGATGTTTCTTGTCAGCAATTCTCTCTTCCTTTTGTATGTACTCTCCCTTTCTTGTTACATCTCTCCCTTTGGATACTTTGATGGATATAATCTCTATCTCTCCCTGATGTGATAATGGATAAAATATCTCCCTTTGACATCAATGCCAAATAAATATTTTTGACAGTAATGTCAAATGGATCCTCTCTATCCATAATATATTCCTTGAATTTTCCAATCAATCGGTAATAACTCTGGTGCTCAGAGTAGATAAATTACTTGCTGTGTATAGATTTATCTGTGAAGCCCATTTCTCTGTTTGCATCAACATGAATGATATTCTTATAATTTGCAGGCTAATGCAGCCTTCTAGTCATTTTACTGACCAGTAGACAAGGGTCTGACCCCTAGTCTCTTTCTCAAGTACTCAAATGCATCCTTGGGCAGTGGCTTGGTGAAGATATCGACCAATTGTTCCTTTGATTGCACATACTCAAGTATCACCTCCTTTGCCTGAACTTCTCTCAAATAATGATACTTGATGGCAATATGCTTTGTTTTAGCATGCATGAATGGATTATTGGAAATGTTTATTGCACTTGTATTATCACAATAGATAATTACTGGTTCAAGAATTTTCATATGCATACCTTCCATTAACTGTTTGACCCATGTAATATTTGAGCAGTTTGTAGCAGCAACAACATATTCTACTTCTGCAGTAGACTAAGAGATGTATCCTTGCTTCTTGCTGATCCATGTGACAAGTCTATCACCCATAAAGAATGATCCTCCAGTTGTGCTCTTCTGGTCATCAATATTTTTATCCCAATCAGCATCGGTAAAGACCTTATGTTCAAATTTTCCTTCTCTTCTATACCGTAAGCCATATTCCTCGATATTCTTCAGATATCCTATTCACAGTAGTCATATATGATTCTGTGGGATTAACATAAAATCTTGCAACTATTCCTACTGCATGTGCAATATCTGGTCTAGCATGTACAACATACTTGAGTTTTCCAATCACTGATCTATACAAAGTATGATTTACCTCTGATGACTTGTCCTCCTTTGTTAGCTTACATCTAGTTTCCATCAGTGTTCCAACTGGTTTGGACTCTTCCATCTTGAATATTTTAGTACTTCTTTGATGTATTTAGATTGTGTAATGAAAATACCTTCATCTTGTTGCATGATCTATAGACCAAGAAAGAGCTTGATCTCTCCAAACATAGACATCTCAAACTCTTTGCTCATTTCATTTGCAAATGATTTGCATAGCATATCATTGCCTCCAAATATGATGTCATCAACAAATATCTCTTCAATCAAAATATTAACATCAGTATCTTCCTTTAAATAAAGATTATTGTTTTCACTAGTCCTTACAAATCCAATACTTATAAGATAGGAATGAAGTCTTTCATACCAAACTTGGGGTGCTTGTTTCAATCCATACAAGGATTTGTGTACTTTACATACCATGTTCCTCTTGTCTGGATCAACAAACCCTTCTAGTTGCTCAATGTATACCTCTTCCTCAAGTATTCCATTTAGGAATGCAGACTTGACATCCATTTGGTATACCTTGAATCCTTTATATGAAGCATAAGAAAGTAAAATTATCACTCCTTCTAGCCTAGCAACGGGTGCAAAGGTCTCTCCATACTCAATCCCTTCTTCTTGTGCATACCCCTTGCATACTAGTCTTGATTTGTTTCTGGTGACTTCTCCATTCTCATTCAGCTTATTCCTGAATATCCATTTTGTCCCAATGACATTCTTGTCATATGGTCTCAGTACAAGTGTCCATGTCTTTTTTTTCTCTATCTACTCAATCTCTACATTCTTAGCACTTATCCATTCATCATTATCAAGTGCAACATTGAGAGATTTTGGCTCATAACACAAATAAGAAATCTTGTATGTAGAGACTTACTTTTCGTTCTCATACCGGATTTCTTAGCTCCAATGATCTAGTTTTGTGGATGGTTCCTTTTGACATATCTTGCAAGTAAAGGTTCATCTCTTTGTCTATCAGCTTGATCATCATTTTTTCCTTCATTCTATTCTCTATCACTTTGTGCATCATTTTGAGCAATATCCTGATCGTCGATATTTGTAGCCTGATGCTTGGGTGCAATGATATGTTGCTCAGGAGATCTACAATTTTAGTCGGGTAGAGTGTCAAGTTCTTCATTGTAAGCAAACCCGATGTATTCCTCTAGTTCTTTAGTGCTTTCCTTCTCATTCTTCTCTGAAAATTCATCTATCTTTACATTTGCACTTTCAACAATTTTGTTAGAGGCTTTATTGAGACATTTATAAGCTTTGCTCTTGGTGGAATACCCTAGAAATATTCTTTCATCACTCTTGGAGTCAAGTTTTCCATTTCTATCATCTTTTAAGATATAACATTGACTACCAACATTTTTGAAATAACTCACATTGGGTGTGTATCCATACCAAAGCTCATAAGGTGTCTTCTTGGTGTCTTTCTTCAATTGTACTCTATTCAATGTATAAAAAATAGTACTAACAACTTCCCTCCAGAAGATTTGGGTGATTCCTTTAGCTATCATCAGTGTCCTTGCACAATCAAATATGGATCTATTCCTTCTTTCAACAATTCTATTTTGCTGTGGTGTTCTTGGTGCAGAGACCTATCTTTTGATTCCATGCTCATTACAAAAGTTAGTAAATTCATCTAAAATAAATTCCCCTCCTCTATCTAATCTTAATCATTTTAACTCCTTACCACTTTGTTTCTCAACCATTGCTTTGTACCATTTAAATATCTTAAATGCTTCTGATTTATCTTTGAGAAACATGACTGCCATCATTTTAGAGTAATCATCAACAAAGAGAATAAAATATCTATCTCCATAATAGCTCTTTGTCCTCATGGGTCCACATAAATCAGTATGGACTAATTCTAGAATGGCATCAGATGTATGGGTTTTATTTTTGAAACTAGACTTTGTCATCTTACCTTTTTGACAATTCTTACATATGATATTTTCAGGCTTGGTCATCGTCGATAAGCCTCTTACATTTCTCTTTTTTCTAATCTTTATCATGTTGTCAAAGTTCACATGACACAATATTTTGTGCCACAACCATATGTCTTTGTTTCTAGCCATTAAGACAGTGGTGTCAGTATCATTCAGATAGAATAAGTTACTTGTTGTCTGCTCACTGGTACTAATCAGATTTCTTGATTTATTGAAGATCTTTGCCTTCTTATTTTCAAATGCTACTCTGTGATGTGAATTATTCAACTGAGAAACACTCAATATATTATAATTCAATCCATTTACCCAATAAGCATTTTCACATTTTATTTGGTTATTCAACATTATGGTTCCTCTACCTTCAACTGGACAAGGTGTGTCATTACCCATTCTTACT